>CM077785.1:10271544-10456544 GCA_039737535.1 Lagodon rhomboides | reverse complement strand
ACTGATCAAGCTGGCATCCACTGGGAAACAATCAACAGAGACTGCAGCCAGTGTGAGAGAGCTGGTCAAGGACCTGCTGGTGAGTGCGCTGTACACACAGGAGACACACACAAACCTGCTAGATTTTATACATGGTTCATGTTTAGCAAGGATGTTGACAAATGAGAGCTGAAGGAAACCCTGCTGGCCTTTAATAGTCAAGCCAAGAGAAGCATCTCTCACTCCCAGCTCTATATGCCTTTATCTTGTATCAGGAGGGCAAACTGGAAGCGGAGGAATTCACCAGCAGATTATACAAAGAGCTAAACTCCTCACCCCAACCTTACCTTGTGCCTTTCCTCAAGGTAAGAAAGCTTATATTCTGTAAAATGTCTTTCATATTATCTGGGCCACAGCAAACACTATCTCATCTTTAAGCTCATTTCCGTAATGTCCATCCACCTGCTTGTGTTCTGTAGAGAAGCCTCCCAGCCTTGAGACAGCTCACCCCAGACTCAGCAGCCTTCATCCAGCAGAGTCAGCTCCCCCAGCTGGCCTCAGCTCCAGCCACCTCCACCTCACCCACCCCCAGCACGGTGGTCCTGGGCAGCCCAGCCCCCCGCCTCACTGCTCCAGTCAGCAGGCCCCAGCTCCAGCCAGGAGTTAGCAAACCAGGACAGACCTCCTCACTGGTAATCAGATTAATTAATATCTCAAATGTTAGCTTAACGTATAACTTAAATCTATAACTTAAATGTATAGATAATGTATAACTTAAATCTATAAAATCTTAGTTATATCAAATAGAAGGCTTTCAAATATTTCGATTTTTCTCTACACACATGCCACTCTGCTAGTAATTACATCATTTGCTTTCGAATTCACCCTTGCAGGTTCTCCAGCCTCAGCCGCAGAGAGCAATGCTGAGACCTCAGGTAACCTTACCGACGCCCTCCATGGTGACTCTCAGGAATCAGGCCCCTGGTCGCATCATGATTGGACAGCAACAGGTTCAGCTTAAAGAGCTGCAGCCAGGTGAGAATGTCTGTCTAATACCACTTTTCCACCAAAATTAGTGGGTCTACACAGGTTTTGACAGGTATTTTCGTCGAACTTTTTTGTCTTCAAAACACCACTGAGCTCCTTTCATAGGCCTGAGCGGGGCTCCACCTCCAACACTGTGTCCTGCAATAAAAAACGTCCTTGAATAGATGCATCCAAAATTCCCTCTTTATTTTCACACCACCACTGGATGTTGATAACGCGCCATCACTTTGCATGGCGGAATTTAGTGTGTTCACTCAGGTCTTACGTTTAGACCAAAGCTGAGTCGAGCTGAGGTGAAGAAAACCCAGGTCAATGACTCTGCAGTAGACCTGGGTTTTTTTCACCTCAGTTCGGCTCAGCTTTGATCCAAACGTAAGTGTAAATGCAGAGTTTGCACATTCCCATTGCACACAAAAGCCTGATCTTAGCATGTTGAAGTGGGATTTTTTACCAGTGGAAAAGGGGTATAATAACACCATCTATCTGTCTGTGCCTGTGTGTGTCTTTCTTTGGGTGGCCTGTACTATATATTGTGATTTTGTGTCTCTGATAGTTCCTGTGAGGCCGGAGTCATCACCTGTTCATAAACAAGTCTTAGCTGCAGCATTGACCCCGGCTCAAAGGAACAAACTGAAAGAGGCGGGTGGCACTTTCAAGTAAGACTAGAAATAACAGAATTCAAATCAGTTTTACAATAAATGTTACCTAATCACATGGGGTTTTGTATTAGCGTCATCTGTAGGTAGAAAATTAACTTTTGGAACTTGTCCAGCATCATGAAAATGAAGGTTTTTATAATGTCATTGTCATCATACCTTGATAGCTTCAAAAATATGTTGCTGGACAAATTAATCACACATAATCATCATTCTCCAAGTTTCAATGCTATTGTTGTCATACCTCAGTTTTGTCATACAACATCAAGGACTAACAGGTTAAGTGAATGAAATCCATCATCAACAACGCAATGCTCTGCTGGGAAATTATGGTCCTGGCATCCATGTGGATGCCACTTGACATGCACCACCCTCATACCAGGTTCACAGCATCATGACGACTGTGCCCCCCTACCCACCCAGCAGGACAAAGAGCCCTGCCGACGCTGCAAAAACTGCTCAGGAATGGGCAGAAGAACTGACAAAGAGCTCAAGGCGTCAACCTGCTCTCTGAATTTAACAGATCTCAAATCAATCAAGCATCCATGGAAAGTGCTGGACCAAGTCCCATGCGCTGAGGCCCACCTGTGGATTGGACTAGTTATTGCAGTATAGTTTTCACATGTCAGGGTGGCACCTGCATGCATGCTAGGACCCCCAAGGTTACCCCGCAGAACATTGCACTGTAATGACATGAACAATGTTATTCATTTCACCTATTAGTTCTTTGAAATGTTGTTTTTGATCAGTGTATTTCATGATCTTTAGTATTTAGGTTTGCCTAACTGCATTTATGTTTGCAGAGATGATGACGACATCAATGACGTGGCCTCCATGGCTGGAGTGAACCTATCAGAGGAAAGTGCTAATATCCTGGCAACCAATTCTGGACTGGTGGGTGCGGTGACACATTCATGTAAGGACGAGGCTTTTCTGTCCTGTGCTCTGCTGCAGAGGAGAATGCTGGAGATTGGTGAGACTTGTAAAACATTTTTGAAATGCAACATCACCCTGAATCCAGCCACCTCCTTAAGCCTCACACGTCACGTCTTGCTGTATTTTTTTTTTTCTCCAGGCAGGAAATACGGTGTGACAGACCTGGGTGCAGAGGTGGTGAACTACGTCTCCCATGCTACACAGCAGCGACTCCAGAACCTCCTGGAAAAAGTTTCCCAAGTAGCCCAGCATAAAAATGGCAATTTCAAGGTTTGTTTACAATAATGTTATGGAGAGACTCCACTACTTGTGCAATATCCCCAACGGTTTAACCAGATTCTTGCAGACAAATTATACTGATGCTACGACACCAAAGAATCTACTGTATTAACAGTATTCTTGGGATGAAAATGACAGATACATCTTATCTGAGCTCACTTTTATGCAATCAATCCTTTCTGTAATGAGTTTGTCTCTTCTGTGATAACATTTTGAACACTATCTGTCTGTAGGAGGATAACAAATACGAGCAGAGCAGCGATGTTCGTGCTCAGCTCAAGTTCTTTGAGCAGCTGGACCAGTTAGAGAAACAACGGAAGGAGGATGAGGAGAGAGAGATCCTCCTAAAGGCAGCTAAGGTACAGTGTCACTCGCCCCTTTCACACTGCCCTTTCAGTGCGGGAATCATGCGCCGATTGTCCGCATTGCCGTCTGTGTGAAAGTTTCAGATGCGGAGAGGAGGGACAGTTTCGCTGTGGCTCTGATGCGGATCAGGGATGTTTCAGTCCTTGTTTCAGTCCTCCTGTCTGTCCTACCGACTCTTTGTCACATTTCTGCCCGATAAACAGCGTCTATCCCCGGCAAAACACTTGAACTCACCATGTGTTTGTCTCCTTCCACTTTTGTGTTGTTGTAGTTGCTATCTTGAAAAAAATCACAGAGACGGTCGGCCCTCAGTGAACTTTCCCCCAGAAAACAGCATCCCTCCCCCGAGTGAGAGAGTCAGGCAGGGTCCTGTTTACTGATGGCGATAATGTAATTATATAATTTAGAGCAAAAACGTAACTTTGTAACTTTCAGGGATGCATGGTGGTCAGGATCTCAATCAAAACACATTATAACTGCATCCATATGATTATAAACAGTCGGTCGATACATGTTTAGATTAACAGGTGGACACTAGGGGAAACACGTCGAAAAAAAAAACACCTTTCAGATCCGCAGCGCCGGAGTGCTATATGAATTGACACACTGGTGCGGCTTTACGCTGGAGCTGCTTTGGTTCATTGTGAGCAAACAAAGGCGGAGAATTGGTGAGCCTTCGCTGCACCAATATTGCAGTCTGAGTCTCTGTTTGAAAAGCGCTACTGACAGCCATCCAAATGATGTGTCATAAGGGTTATTTGTGAAAATTCTAATTGTTTCTGAAGATAATGTGGTAGCTTTGTGCTGGGTTGTTCAGCTTCTATTTAATGTTCCGTTATCCAGCAGCTAAAGTTTGACAAAAGGTCGCCTGGGATTAATTTTGACTTACCCGCAGGATACCTTAAGACCCGTTAAGATTTAACTCGAACAGCGTCCAACAAATGTACTCTGTGATTTATCAGATGGCACAGGAAGCAAATTTATAGCACTGAATTAAATTCCAGTTGGCACGAGACATTAAGAACAAAATGAGGCATGGATTTAATAAATCATCTGGAAATAACAAAAGAAGGTTGTGAAAAGTTATTCATTCAACTTTTGGGCAGTATAAACACTTACACAGTGTTTTTTTTTATATGTATTTTTTTCGCCTTATTGATAGAACAGCTTGAAGACATGACATGAAACAGGATGAGAGAGAGGGGAGGGACACTCAGCAAAGGGCCTCTGTACATGGGACGTCCGCTCTACCAACTGAGCTAAACAGCGCCCCACACTTATACAGTGTTAAGATATACTTAACCACTATTGCTTGAAATGTAAATATTGATGTTTATAGGACTATTTGGTGGTCTTCAGGCTTCGCAGAAGCAAGCAGTTGATGTAAAATCTGCTTTTCAAACTCAGAAAGATTTCCATGTCATTCTAGTTTGTAGATATTCATGAAGACTGGACCTCATTCATTTTCAAACACCTGCAAAGTCCACAGAATCTCTATTCCTACACAACCTGGGCTTCGGTCTACCGTCCGCCAACATCAGTTATTAATATGTTTTGCTTTTGGCCTTGCAGTCTCGAGCACGGCAAGAGGACCCAGAGCAGCTGCGTCTGAAACAGAAGGCGAAAGAGGTAGGATAAAGACAGACAACTTGTCTTTGTTTCTGGATGTTTATGCACTGTGTGCTTGATTACTGTGTTGTTATGTGTGTATTGCGCAGATGCAGCAGCAGGAGCTGGCTCAGATGAGACAGAGGGAGGCCAACCTGACGGCTCTGGCAGCCATCGGTCCTAGGAAGAAGAGGAAGATTCTGGATTCTCCATCCTCCTCTGCTGCAGCTGAGGTAACATTAAACAAAATATATTCCCCATATAGTCGTGTTTATCCTGGGGTAACTGTCTATAACCTTTGTCCTACCCGTTATCAGCATGGCACTCAAAATGTGACTCACACTTCAAAATCAGACAGTATAAAAGATTTTTTTCCAGAAATAGATAATGTTCAACAGTCAGTTCTTCTCTCTGGTAACTATATCGGACAGACAAACTTGATTTGGTCACGAGCTGTCAGTGACGCACGTGTTCACACAGCTCACGCTAACCTGACAGGAACCTGCTGCCAGTCATCTGTGCTGTCGCATATCTGGAGAAAATAATAAAATGAAGCGGCTCATTAGTTGTGGCAGAGCACACCGCAGTGCTCATGCGCACAGTCAGCTGACTCTTGTAATAACAAATCACATTAGAAAAAAAGCACCTGTCACTTTCAGTCAATACGCTGAGACAATATGACAAACCTTTACTCACCCTGCTGCAGCTGCCAGTTGTGCTTGAACCCACCTGCTACACGTCACTATTACTGGTTGAGTTAATTGATTTCTCCTTCGACCACAATCTCCATCTCTTTCTGGATTTTTCTTCCCCATCAGTGTTGACTCTCTTTGACTTGTTCTTTCCATATACATCCTTTATGCATGTGTTGGTTTCCGCTCTGTTTTATTGTTATTGTTTGGGGGTTGGTTTTTCTCCACATTTAATCTCTTATTGTTGTTTGGATTCACTGGGGAGCAATTACACGAGCAGAGCCTGATCAGAGAAATTTACTGCAATAAATGGCTCTGTGTGCTTTCTTTTTGCTGACAGAAATGTTTAATATCACTTTGTTTATGAACTCGATTTGACTTTAATTCATACACTTTCCCTGCCTCTCATTGACTATGCTGCTATTCTGCTGCTTTTCATGATGTAGAGTTTATGATATACTTAGAATTTATGAAAATACACCACAAAAACTGTCGTCATAACTGCAGTGCTTCCTAAATAATCTGCAAGGCACTGATATCTTAAAAAAGGGCCTTGATAGGGTCTATGGTATTACGATTCATCCAGAGTATGTATAATAGACCGCTGTTTAGCAAATCTATTTCATCTTAAAACACTATCAACTTTAAAGAAAGAAAAAAAAAAAGGTACAGACCACTTTGGCTCACTAACCGACATTTGTGATTTGTGCATCACTGAGAAATATTGTATGTTTTACTGTACATCTATTTAAGGCTTATCAAAATATCGTTTTTGGTTCGTGACCATGAGTTATTGGCACTTAACCTGGTGCATGAGACGGTTTGTTACACAGAAAACAATGGGAAGTCAGCTGAGGAACAGTTTGAAAAAGGGCAGGCCCTTTAAAAAAAAATACTTGGCAGGTGATTGGATGAACCATCTATCTGTCACTGTCTAGCACAGGCTAACTTTAACCAATCAGAAAAGTGGACCGTAGGAGGGCAGTGCTCATCAAGCTCTCATGGAAATCAGTGTTTTCCATTAAGTAAAGCCCTCATGCCATTGTAGCATCTATGCTATGCTAACATCTTGAGGAGCCGCCATTGTTGTTTTCAAAAAAGCTGCACTTGTCTTGCAGGTCGTCACATCTAAATCACACCTTTAACTGTCGTCTGTAGCTGCTAGTTGTTCCTCATAGGACGCAGATGTATAACATTTCAGTTATTTCACTTGAAGGGTGGTATGTTTGCATTGTTGTATTGGTTCTTCTTACATCTTAGGTTTACTCTTCCAACCACTCCTCCAAATATCACGTACCCACTCCACTGTCTCCCCCTCCCCCATCTCTCATCTTGCAGGGATCAGGATCAGGCCCCTCTCTGTCTGGTGGCGCTGGTTCGTCAGGCTCCAGACCCACACGGCAGCGCATCACGCGCGTCAATCTCAGGGACCTGCTCTTCTGTTTGGAGAACGAGAGATTTACCAGTCACTCCCATTTCCTCTACAAGGGCTTTCTCAAATAGGCTTGATGTCAGAGACGACGAAGAGGAGGAGAGAGGAGAGAGAGGACGGGGGGGAAATGAAGTGTGTGGAGAGAGCCACAGCTCCCACCACAGAGAGAGTATAAGAGACTCTTATAAATGAAGAGGAGGAGAGCAGCGACTTGGCACATTTTAAGGTCTTTCAGTTATACAGTAACCTGAAATACAGTAGTAGCCATATTGGATGGCCTCTCTACCTCTCTCCTCAGATAATGCCTATTTTCTTTCAGAGCAGTCATGGACTACAGTCCCTTTATTTACCCTGTACGACTTGTTTTTCAAGAAGGTGCAAAAAATGGATACATGTTTTCTGAGGAGGGGTTTTTGTGCGAACAAATGACTTAATGTACAAGTATGCACTGTCACACAGTACAGTTTATTTTCTGATTAGTTGTGTGTGCGTTAGGCTTTGAAGCCATGGAAATCAACACTTTTTTTTTAATAGACCACCAGTAATTATATTGAATGATGATTTCATGTTTGTTTTGTCAACCGAATTAGTTTGAACTCCAGACTGTGTAACCTACTGAGTTGCCTTCCTAACTATGAATAAGCCATATAGCCATCCTGAAGCAATTAACCCTTCTGTAACTCATGAAGCAGTAGCTCACTCTGTGTCTGCCATCTCCATCACTTCATTTGATTTTTGTTTTTTTCAGCATATTTATTTACTAAACTCAAGCTTAAATTAATGTTTAGTTATTTATTTAATTTCATGTGACACCTCAGTTGTTTTGTGTAGCTTAGATTCAAAACAAAATGCATTCACATGCATAGTATGTTTAAAATGTGTGAAGAGAGGTGTGTTCTTTGTTTTTAATCTGTTAAATTGTTCTTTTAAAAATGAGTGTAACATGTATTGATTTCTCAAACTTAGGCAGTTTTCAGAAGGCTGTAAACCTGTATCGCTATACCAAACATACATCTCCTGGAAGCTGATTTCTATTTTTATAGCTGCCCACCAACACACATTTTTACTCTTTTAATAGTGACAGTGTCCTCCGGCGAAACAACCTGGAGCCTCTTTCTGTATATTTGTAAATGTCACACCTAAAGTTTTACACGCAGTTTTGTATAGAATTGAGAATTTACCCGTACAGCATAAAGAAAAACACATTTTCTCTATTGAAAAGTTTGAATAAATGATGATTTTACAGTAACAGGGTTTTTTTGTATTTCATCGTCTCGCACTAGGTGGCAGCATTGCATTATTAAAACACCTGTGTGTGTGTGCTGCATGTGGCGGCTGTGAGGATGTTGAGGCTTTGTAGGTGAATGAGCCGAATGCCTTTAATTCCTTCTTACTCTACCTGTTCGCAGATAATTCCAGTTAATCCTCTAACATCTGCAAAGCCACATGTAGTACACAGTGTGCGTGTGTCCCTTGGGTCTACATAGGTGCGTATCAAGCACAACTCCCATGAGCAGTGCGCACGGAATGAGACACACTCACACACAGTCTGCTACCAGTCTGTGCTGTTCTTTGTTGGGGGTGTCTTGTTTGAGTCCGTCTCCATTATCAGCCCAACACACGGCGCACTGGCAACAGCTGCAACATCATCTGCGAACATTCACAACAAGCATTGACTGGAAATAATTAGGCCATTGTGCCACTGGGACGGAAGCCTGATGTTACAATGATTGCGAGCAGCTTTTGTTTCTGTGTCCACCAAAGAGGAACAATAAGTGTATATTTGGAGCTATCAGTGGTGATGAGCCACAATTTCCATTCTGTTTTCCATAATGAGAGTACATCTGGGAGCCACTAGGTGGCAATAGCTCATTTTATCAAATAAGAGGACTCCTGTAGCTCACATGGACTGGAGCCGCAGCTTCTCCTTTATACTTCATGTTACCCGGCTACGTTTGGCTGACTTTATTGTTGACATGTTCATGCTTTTCTCTGCTTGACACACACAGTGCACACTAACCTGTCTGGCGCTCCCATTTTGCTTTGGCCAAGAAAAAAGACAAAACAATCTGGATTCTTTAATAATATCACAGCATTGTGCTGCTGAGACGCAGCAGAGCCAGATAAACACCAGGCTTTCGGTCGTGAGCACAGGGCCAGCCTGACAGTCCCTCGCAGCGTCTCTGTCTGGTGGCGGTGGTGATTCAGGTTAGGCCTCGCCCTTCTCCCTTCGTGCCTCAGCCCAATCCAATATTTTTCCTGGTAATCCCCCTTCCACTCCTCAACACTGCCGCTCTTTCAGAGTTAAGTCCACATAAGCTCCCACTTGAGTGCCAGAGGCAGAGCAACAACAGGGATGGTGCGGTTGCCTAGCGACATCTCAGTCACTGCACCTGAGGGTGTTGGGTAAACACCCCGAGCCTGCCAGAGGGCGGAGGAGAGGAGCAACATCACTGCTTCCCCTCCATGACATTTATTAAAGGGGCCTGTTATTAATTTGTTACATTCAGTGTTGTCATTTTTACTTTCACCCCACGGTGCGATTATATAACACACCATATCTAAAGCAAGTTTATTTATTTATGTGTGTGTGTGTGTGTGTGCGGGCGCGCTCATGCCTGCCACTGCTCGTCTGTACTTAGCTATGAGTGCTTTTGTGTCTGATTCCGAGATAGCTCTTCTCAGCAGGGTGTTTCTTTTGCACTTTTATGATAAGTCTCCGGTCTGAAACTCCTGGCTTGTTTACGCTCACAGAGGGGCTCTGCAGTTTTAATGATGGTTGGAGGCCGATGAAAGCTCCCCCGGCCCCCATTACTTACATGAATCGGATAGTTAGGGAAATCTTTATTGAGGTGAGACCCCTATAGCCAGACGAATAAGAAGGTTGCGATTTTTTTTTTTCTCACTGACTTTGCTTCTCAAACCAATGAATTCCAAATTCCACTCGTAATCCCACCGTATTCACGCTGTGAGACAAATGCAATACTAAAAGTCAGTTAATTAATTTGATCCCTTTCAACGCCTCCTTGCATATTGTTGATGAAGCTTTGAGCTTATGAATAAAACTCTGTCCTAGGAGGGACACGAGAATGTGATTTGGATGAACTGATGTGGCACGCTGTGATCCAGTCGCTGCACTTTATCAGCCATTAAGATGCACAAATCCGGCAGCCTATAACCACTTTTATCCTGAAATGAAAGTGAGTGATTTTCAGCCCTTCGTGACGAATCAGACCCTGAAATATAACATGCCACAACAGTTCATTAGCTTACGCCCCCGCGCGAGTCCATTTCCTGTGTGCGTGTTCCCTTGTTTCCCGAGGTTAATGCTGACTTTAGGACTCTTTTGTTATGGGGTTGACCGGGGCACTGTGCTTTGGCCCAGAGATACTATAATAAGACCAGTGTTTATGACCGCTGCTGAAATGGGTTTGTAAGCGCGGCTGAACCTGTGAGGTATTGATGCGGGGGTTAATAGCCTGTTGGCCTCTTTAATGGAGCTGAATCAGGTCAAGCAGCAGGCAGTGTCAGCCCACAGGAGAGGAACATCTCCATTTACAAAGTCATCTCCTATATGAGGCACCAAAATGTGTTGAGCGTACACACCTGTGGTGCACACAGAGAAAAGCGTGACACACATTCTCACACACACAGGAACAAACGAGGCGCCAGACTCTAAATGACACAGGCGGATGTGAAAGTCAAATGGCTTTTTGCATTTTAACACAGAAGTCAGATTTTGTCTCGTCTTATCTCTTATCTCGGTTGTGTATTGATCTTACTGTGATCCTCAAGACTCTATATACAACTAATTGGACTAATTCAAGAGCCCAGTGTCCAGTGTGGTACGCTACGGAAGGCAGGCACTGACAATACCAAACTAAGAGTCTTCAGCCATGCCAGCAGTTCAGTGAAGCTGTGGGCACAGTGTGTTGATGAAGGTTCTCAGTCATCCAGGTCACGGTCGTTTCACCTCTCATCCAAGAGGCTTCTTCAGTTCAGTTCAACTGAAGAAGCCTCTTGGCAAGAGACATATTATCTTCTGGTCCCAAATTGTGCTGTGAATTAAACATTCAGTTTATCAATTTAGAATATAATTTTGCAAGTAAAGCATGTCACAGTTTCATGTAAAGATAGTAAAATATCATTAATCTTAATTAATAATTAAGGAAAAACTGCAAAGTGAACTATGTCATCTCGCTCGATATACGTCACCAGCCGGCCCAGATAAAGTATTTAAAAAGGTGAAAATCAAAAAAGTTTGGCCGTACTGACAGCTGCACCTATGTGAAAGTGGAGTTGGTCAGTTCTGTGAGCGATCTAACATGCAGGTTCTACAACTGTTTGACGTCTCTTATGCGTCTGTAGTCTTTCTGATCAAGTCTTATACTTTTTTATGACAACTGTGCCGTTCACGAATTGAAAAATTGTAGTTGCAAAGACCTGATTCTAAAACTACAACTGTCAATCTCCAAGAGGAAATTTTTTTTTAGATATTTCCGTCACGACCAAAGTGGTGGTGAACAGAAT
This sequence comes from Lagodon rhomboides, assembly GCA_039737535.1. Taxonomy (NCBI): domain Eukaryota; kingdom Metazoa; phylum Chordata; class Actinopteri; order Spariformes; family Sparidae; genus Lagodon; species Lagodon rhomboides. Next base: position 10,445,019 of record CM077785.1, on the reverse strand, counting down.
TAGTTTAATTAATGTTATGTGCAAGAACCCTATAATGACTGCGTTCTGTTTGAAGTTTAAGCAAACACATGTGTGGGCTATCCCATTGACTGTGTGTGGATTATGATATGGAGTCATCACATCTCCACAGTTTGCTCAAAATTAAACTTTACCACCATCAACTGGATTTTTAAGATGTATCACAGTTATTCCACCAGGGTCAAATGCTCTGTCACACAAAGTGAAATAAAATGTATGTATCCGCCCTGCTTTTCGGATCTGCTCCAAAATGTAATGGGCTCTACAGTCCATTGGCCCGTGATACACAACTCCACCAAGTTTCATGAAAACAGGGGCCGGTATTATTTCTGAAATCCTGCTAACAAACAGAGAAAAAGAAAAACAAACCAGACCGGAAACACAACATTCTTGGCAGAGGTGAAAGTAGCAAAATTCTGCTGAAAAATAGACCGTGTTACCAATTAGATAGCCCGGCATTTTCAATGTGGGAAAACAAACAAACAACCATAAAAAAATCAGTGTGAATGACCATGAGATACCGTTCGAGATGAATTCACCTAACCTTGAAGCGCCTTATAAGCTTCAGAAAGACAAAAATGAATTATGTATGAAAGTGTCATCTCTTTGGTGGCTAATCACCGTGTCACATATGTAAATTATTCTCTTTAAAAGGGAAAAAGGAGTCTAAACATAAGACACACACATATAAGAACAGAGTCATCAAGCTGCGACTAATCAGCTTACATTGGGCACACGGCTACAGAGGCTGGCGTTGCTCCCCGTCGTGTTACAGTAATATCATCATTACATTTACAAGACTCATTCTGTTACACACGTGTGGCGGGGAATTATTTATTTATACTAATGATTGTGCTGCACATCCATTATTCATGGTAAGTGTAGGCCTGTCTTCCTGGAGTGATGCTGACAGAGGGAAATGGAGGGGCAGATGGGAATGGAAGCTTGATTGTACCCTAAAGGACACCAGAGACCGACTTGGCTGCGAAGGAATCATCTCCAACCATTTAGAGATGTAGCCAGTGTCCCGGGGAAGGCACTTAACCTGTGGCTAAGGTGAGGAATTACATCCAGTTGATTAGAGCAGCCGCTCTGCTCGAGGATGCAGCTCGAATTTCCAACTGCACTCTAGCATGTAATCACACGGAGAAGTTGGCCTCAACAGAGCTGCTCAGCATCAGCAGCAACACGCAGCACAGGCCTCATGTACGAAGGTTCAGTATGTCAACTCATAACAGCAGGGCAGTATACCGTGATGCATCATTCATGGTGATGATTTCTGAACAGGACAAGTACAAGTAGTTTTGGGTGGTTGTGTGAACATTCACAGAGTAGGTGTAAAAACTCATCATTAGAGAGTTCAGTTATCAATATTGAAGATGCTCAGTAATGAGTACAGTTCCAATTATATTAAAGTCCTCATTTACTATTGCATCTCCATCGGCTCGGAGTCTCACGACGATAAGACCAAAGAAGGCAGAGATATCCTCGGTTTGACTCTCTAATTTGGGTCAGGCTCCGAAAACACTCAATCCTACATTTCCCACAATGCAACTCAATGGTGTGTGTCACCTGACACCTTCACAGAAGGGATCCGCAGAAGTCATTTACTTGTGAATTAAGGATGCATTACAGCACAGAGGAAGTGCATCTGCCATTGCGCAACCAAAACAGGAAGAGGCATTGTTCTCCCCGGTCACTATCCCCAGGTAACAGTGGCACAACTGGAATAACTGGATAAACTTTACACTGCAAATGAAAACAACCTCACTAAAGGAGGAGGCAAAGAAGGTGAAGAGGAAAGGTGATAGAAACCAAGGTAAAACAAGAATGACCAACGGAGAGCCCTGGGGTTGTGTCAAAGTTTGTTCACCCATTGATTTGTGTTTCCTCTCACCACTGGGACCTGAGACTCTACCCTGCCTTTTCATAGCACTGAGATCGTGGTCAAATTGGGCTTGTTATGGTTATTTCTTTGCTATGGACATTAGCCAGCGTGCTAGCTGTATCCATGCTGCTAACGCTGCCTTTGCAACAGCGGTGCCAACAGAAAACACACAGGGAAATGGTAGAGGGAAGGTTGAAAAGCTGTTCATTTCCACTTTAAGTATCACAGTATCCCTCCTCCGTTCAGTGAAATAAATGAATGATACATGAATTGGTATTTCAGAATCAGAATTAAAGCTGCTGTAAGCGTTGTTTTCGTCGTTTTTACCTGACTTCCTGTCAGTTTTCAGTTAGCAACCCCCCCCTCCTTTCCATGTCACCAGGCGGTATTTGCCAGACAAAGCAGCAAACAGGAGGATTCTGCTCTCTACGCGTAAAGTTGATGTAAGAATATGAAATGTCAGAGTCAAATATAATATAACTAATGAGTATGCAGCTAGTTAGCGATTCCCTGAGGCTGTGCTCAGGCTCGGTGGTGATTTGAGCTCAATGCTAACATCAGAATGCTAATACATTCAAAATGACAATGCTAACATGTTGATGTTGAGCCAATATCATTTTTGATTAGTAAAGCTTCTGGGTCTTCAACAGGGGGTCTGATGATATTTTAAAATATTTAATTTAATAATAATTTAATAGTTATTTCTTCAACACTGATGATAGCCTTCCTGTGATGCTGTGTGCAACCATGTGAGCAAGCTAACCTAACCGTTTGCTAAATCACTGTGTGGAACCTGTTTATAAGGACACAGAAGTCAGCTAACTAGGTATGAATGAAACCAATTGGCCTGTTATCTTCATTATTATCATTATTAAGTTTACGGACATTCTCGTTTGCCACAGCAGATTCTTTTGTGAGTTACTGAACTCACATATTCTTCACCTCAGAAGCCAAAATAAATTGCAGATAGTGTATAACAATTCAGTGTCAGGGCGACATGAATGTCTACCAAATTGAATGGTAATCCATTCAACAGTTTTATTAAAAACCCCAAAATGTAAATGTGTTTCTGAAGGAAAAGTCTGGGGATCATCAGTGTCGTAAGGATTCATCCTCTGGGGAGGATGAGTATCGCCAAAACGCCTGCGTGCTGGTTGACAAGGCCAGAATAAATTGGTGTGTGCTACCTGTATACCTTTGGGTATTCAGCATTCGGTAGCTAGTAACTATAGCTGTTGAATAAATGTTGGGGATGTAAAAAGGTCTTTTATTGATACTCCAATACAAAACACAACCATGATTAGCAGGAAATGCTCTTTTCAAATGCAGTTTGATAGTCCACAGACAGTGCTTCAGCCCTGACTGATATGGACATCCTGTCTTAGTAATAGCAGAGTGTGTCCACTGGACCAGCCATCCATATCGTAAATGGCTGGTCGTTAAACAGTAGATATTCTCTCCCCCACTTGCAGCAGGAACATCAAATTTATTCTGCTGCTTTGATCTCATTTTAGACTGAGTCCTGAAATAGCAGTAGGCTCGGAGTGGTGTCAGCAGAAAAGCAGCCAGCAGAGCCAGCGCCATCCTGGGCGGTACCTTTCCTGAATAGCAACATCAACACTAAACTGTGAACGGTCGATCACACAGCCGGCACCAGAACCAACATCCGGTGGTGTTTTTCAGATTGGACCGCTCCCAGCTCCAGCCCCAGAGACCCACTAGCTATATGGAGAGGAAATGAAAAGAGTCAGGCTTGGACATGTTTGAAGAGGAGAACTTTATTTACAACACACAAGGCACTGGCTGCAAGCCAGCAGCAAAGCTTTCAGTGTATATACGCCATTTATCAAGGGGGTAACTTCAGTTTGCTTTCTTCTTTCATTCTGCCCACTGCCACTGGGAAACCAAGAGAAGTTGAGCTAAACCCATCAAAGAAACCTTCCCTGAAGTTAATCTCCTTATCTTATCCCGAGTAGTTATGACCAAGATGACCTTTAACCAACTTGATTATTATTTCAGAGCGGTGGCGTCCACCTCTGATGACTCCCTTATTAACATAGGTCTGCAATTCTGCCGGGCCCTGAGCAGAATTCACTTTTGTATTACAGTAAAGGTTAATTTAGGTTTATTAGGGGGTGTTCTCATTACTGGGACACTCCACTGTGCTTGAGGAATCAGAGCACCTCTCATTACCCAGCCCAGTGTGCTCCATCAGCTCTGCTCACCCTTGACCCTGTCTTCTTTACCTCTCCATTGCCCACTCCTCTAATTTCCGGCCCATAGTGGACAACATATGATTAAGCAGCACTCCATATCTCTACCTCATATTTAACCTTTTTTTTGAAGCCATTTTGTAAATGTTATGCATTGTCCCTGCTGAGCTTGAATCTCACTTCCTCCACGCCCTCCCCCCATCTGCTGACCCCTCTCCTCCATCCTACTAATCACCTCTCCACACGGCCTACCTGCGTCCTGGCCTCCGCCTCATTTTTCTCCCTCTCCCTTACTGCCTGCCTCTCTGCCTTCTCTCTGGGTGTCTCATTAAAGGCGCTCTATCTAATGAGATTACGCCGTGGGGATTAATGGTGTGGCTAATTGATAGACACACAGCCGGAGAGGATTAAATCCCTTTAAGTCCCCAGTGAGTTTTTTTTTCTTTTTTCGGGCGCTTCAGCTGACTAATTGAAATCACAGGAACGGACACAAATACACTTCCTGACCCCATACACGGCTCTCCTACTCCATCTGAGATGCAACAAAAGAACAAATAGCGTGGGTTTTATTAGAAAAAGAGCCATATTAAAAAAAAACAGGGCCAAAGATTAACTGCGTAATTGCAAGGGGGGTTTGTTCTGCTTCATGCCTCTTACTAACACTTAAAATACATGATTCCATTGTAAAAAATGAAGAAGAGGCAGAAATTCAGTGCGCAAATGCAAACCGCTTTATGAACGAATAAAAGAGAAAGCAGTGAACTTAAAGCCACCGTGTGTAGACGTTCTATGTGATTAAAGTGTATTTGAAACACAATCCTGGTGAAAACTGATGCAGTCCCTGCGTTGCTTCAGCTCATTAATCATCAGTATTCCCTGGTTGGTGCATGCGTGTGGGTGGGGGCTATTTATGGAGGCATGAATTGCTGTCTGCAGCAGTATCTTCATTAAAACTACCACTGGGAGGGTGCAAACATCAGGCACGTTCAAATCCAACACATAGCGGCTTTAAGTCTAGGCTAGTCGAGTTGAAGCTTAGAGGAGACGTATTACGCTCATTTCTAGGTTCGGAATTTTATTTGTGGTCACTACTAGAATAGGTGTACATGCTCTGGGGCTGAAAAATCACATCAGTTTTCTCATACTGTCCAGCGCTGCAGCAATCTATCCCTGCTCTGTCTGTTTTTAAGCTCCTGTCTCTTTAAGGAACCCCCCCCTCCAGAAGACGCAGTCCGCTCTGATTGGTCGGCTCACACACACCTGAGCCAGCACCGCTAACAACAACAGAGCAGCTGTGCTAAATCAATTCTTATGTGCCAAACTAGCCGCCAGGCCTAAATTATTCACATGTCTGACATGTTGACGTAGTGTGATGTCACAAAGTCAGTGACTTAGAGGCGGGACTACTGACGAGGCCTTTCAGGAGCAGCGTTTTCTGTGGGAGAGAGGAGCTTCCGTTGGTGCAGACTTTGACCTTTTTTGACTTCTTTTACATTCACATTAACATATAAAACACTTCAGGAAAGGAAAAAAACGAAAAAGCATACCAGCTCTCCTTTAATAAAGGACAGTTTTAAAGACAACAGAAGCCCATTATATTTTAAAGCTTTGAGTGACATATTTTGACCTCAGTTCAGCATCCATCGAAGATGATGCATGTAGGGAATATTAAAAAAAAAAGATGGCACATTTTCAAAACATGTCTTGTTTATTTTCTGAAGCACACATCCAGTATCTAGATGAATGAATAAAAGAATTCCAGGACACTGAATAATAGAACAACTATCAGCAGGCATGGCTAATGATCCTTCCACCGTCCCGAGGCCAAGGCGCCAACAGGAGGGACACGTCTGTCCGAGACAACAACACAGAGTGAAAGGGGAAGGCTGTGTTTTCACATATAAAAGGAGTATAACAAAGCTTTTTTTCTTTTTTTTTTTAGAAAACAATCTCAAAATTAAAAAAAAGGAGCAAATCATGGTTACGCAGGCATCATAAAAAATGGAATAACGCTTTAACAGAAGGCAAAGAAATCAAAATATCCACATATTTAAAAATGAACGGGCCAAAAATCCCCTAAGCCCAGTGAAGAGCTAGAGAAAGAGCAGCAACTTTTATGTCGTCAATACTTCAAAAATAGGTATGTTACAGTATTTTTATTTTCTCAGTGTCTTTATACAGAGTATATTCATATAGTTTCTGCTGACTATTTTCACATTCTCACCACATAGTAACAAGTGCTTTAAGTAAAACATTTTGAAAAAAAAAAATCATGCACCTTTTAATAGTTTTGTTGGCCTATAAAAAACGGGAATGTTCAAGGCGACGAAAAAAACAAAAAAACGAAAAAAAAAAAACAATCTTCCCCCAAATGCCTTTTGTTTCCAAGTTCCACTTTTCTTACACCGTCTGACTAATCAGATCATGCCTACAGAAGCTTTACACTGTGGAGAAAGCAACACAAAACCGTACAGGGCAGGCAAAGCGTCTCAACATGAAGGCTCCTAAACTCCACAGAGGAAAAAGGCAGGCATTCTCCACTAAATTAGAAAAACCCCCACATGTATAAAAATGGTCTCACACAATGTCAGCGTGTCGACAGGTGATGCTTGTGAAAGTCAAACTGAGCAGGTCCTTGGAGAAGAGGCTGGTCTTCCCGACAACAACTCTTAGTGGCTTCTTTTGGGCTGTAACTCACTGGGTTATGATATCCGATAGTCTGCCCTGGTCGTGTCCTTCCCTCCCGGGACTGGCTGCTGGGGTTGTCCGTCCGCACCTCCGCGAAGGGGAGAGGAGAGTGACAGGCAGGGCTGGTCCGAGGAGCGCAGGGGAGGTGGGGGTGGGGGAGGAGGAGGGGGGAGGGGAGGGAGGCGACGAGAAGAAAACGTGCCCCCACTGTACTGCACGAATGGCAACCGATCCTGAGATAGCAGGAGTCTGATACAAAAACACACCACAAAAGGCACTTTATAAAATGACAGTGCTTCTGTTCTAAGGAAATTCAAGTTGACAGAGTGAAAGAGAGAGAGTCAGAGAGCGTCTTCCCAAAAACATTCTCTTCAGTGTGAGACTAAAGCAAGAGATGGTTCTGTTTTAAACAATCAATCAAAAGCACAAATTCACTACTCGTGTCTCTCACGGCCGCCTTGATTCGTCCCCAGAGAGCTCCGGGTCCAGTGCGCTGAGAGAACAACGGAAAAAAAAATAAAAATAAAAAAACATCACACTACAAACTCGCCACTAAAAAATATAAAGCCAGAATACAGTTGCGTTGCAGCGGAATTCATGTTTGCGGGCTCGGTGGCTGTAAGGGTCTGTCCCTCACATGTCTACCGCCAGAGCCTTCGTCATGTTCCCGGCCCCTGCCCGTGGTTTCTAGGAGCGTCCATCCAACCGACCCCGCCTCTCCCGACCCCCGCCGCAGCCCCACCCAGCCCCCTTCTCCGCTCTCAGTCGTCGTCCCCTCCTCCGTAGAGGTCGGCCAGCTTCTTGAAGCGAGGGCCCCAGTCGTTGAGGTAGTCGTAGTCCTGGTCCCCTGAGCTGATGGAGTTGAGCGAGCTGACCGAGCCGGCGGTCGAACCGCTGCCCTCGTAGTCGAACACCAGCAGGGAGTCGTAGGGAGGAGCTGTGGGGTCGTTGTCGGCTGCCCTCAGACCCTGGAGACACACACACACAGACAGAAGATGACAGATCTGCCTACAGGTGCAGCGTTTCATCCTCTCTGTGTTCGTACTGTTTAACTGCATCGGGACGGTTCTTTAGCAAAGCTGGACTCAGGCCAGTCATTGTTGTTCACCAACAATATGATGGAGCTGATATTTTTTCACAGACTGTAAACGCCGCAGTAAACAGTGTCTCATCTTGCTCAACCAGCCATTAGAGTTTTAATGTTCTATCAGGGTCTGAATGCTGTTTCAGAGCCAGACATCGAGCTGTGTACACCGGCCAAATACTTCTAGCAGCATCCCCGCTGACAGGGATACAAAAGAAAAGTGAATCAGCACATTTTTCTTCAAACATTTAAAAATGATCACTTCTGACGATCCCTCCCCCCAAAAAAGGGGAACCTTTCAGCCTTCCGAACTCACGTTGTTTAAACTTTGGTGTGAGTCACCTCAAAGAGGTAGCGTTAACCGTCTGTGAAAACTGCTGGTCTGTGCAGCTTAGAGAGGGAAGTTACGGAAACCACACCAAACATTTCTCCTCTACTCTTGAACTTACATCATTAATGAAGTCTCCTATATCTCCGGGGTGGGGCAGGCTGGGTCTGATGGGGTACTGCGACTCAGCAATCACAGGTCTCTCGTCCACCCTGCGCACCCCGCCGGCTTGTTGATGATGTGGTCTAAAGACTCGGGCTGCTGCAGCTGGCTCAGGTCGTAGTCCTGGACGGAGAGGAGACGTTGAGAAAAACTTCATCCTAACTGTCTTGTTCTTTTATGTGACTTTTGTTTTCTACTTTTGGCAAATCTGCATTTTTTTTTCTGGTTTACTGACTAGTGCTCCGTTGTTAAAGAGACAGTCCACCCCAAAATAACATTCTACATTGTTTTGGTGCGAGTTGCCAAATCTTAGAGATATCAGCTGTAGAGATGTCTGCCTTCTGTCAAATATAATGGAACTAGCTGGCACTCGGCTTGTGGTGCTCAAAGCGTCGAACAAATACATTTGAAAAAACTCAAAAGCAATGTTTCTTTCCAAAATCATGACCTGGTTACTCAATATAATCCACAAAGGAACTATTTTCGTTTCGTATCACTGCTCAGAAGGAAGTGTGCATCTACTCACTGGTTGAGAGGCAAGCTAACTAGCTAGCTAACGTTACATCTCATCCGAGGAGGGTGCCATTAATGCTTACATCATGTGCTGACACAAGTTCCAGCCTCATGAGTAGGTGCACGTTTCCTTCTGAGCAGTGATACGGTGTAGTTGGGTAGAGAAAAAAATAGTTCCTGCACGAAACTGCTCACAAGTCTGTGGATTATCGGGTCATGATTCCTGTTGAGATTTTCAAATGTATGTTTTTGGCTCCTTGAGCACCAACAAGCCGAGTGCTATCTAGTTCCACTATATTCAAGAGAAGGTAGACATCTTTATACGTCTCCTAAACTCAGCCACTCACACCAAAACCATTCTAGATGGATAAATAGCACTACAGGTAAGATAAAAAAAAGACTAAAGTTTCTTCCAAAAAGCCTTCAGCAGGGTCAGGGAACAAATTGTTCACAAGTGATTAACCCTTTTCTAGTCAGTGATTCTCAGCTCAGTGTTGAAGCCGGTGTGTGTGTGTTGGCCCGGTCCCATTGTCCGCCCTCACACACACTTTGATGTGCATTCCTGTGAAGTCTGCGAGGGGCTCAGGACGGACCTGCGGGGCAATCTGCGCCACGGATCTGTGCTTTCTGACGGACCATTGAGCCCCTTTTTGTAAATCCGCCGCGCTGCAGTCTTTGCTTGAGGGAGTTACCCACAATTCATAGCGTTCCAATGTCAGAGACAGGGGCGTTGAGGGGAAGAAACGGTGAAAGCGCTTGCAACGTGTTAACACTCGGCGCCGTGGTTTCGATCAAACATTTACGTCCCGTGAGTTGCTGTTGAATTCATCGTATGGAGACTCAAACACTCACTGCGACTCGAGGCATGTTGGCCGATCACGCCGGTGACATCCTCGAGTCGTCGTTACGCGCCCGCTCTCTCTCAGAACTAGCAACGCTTACTCCGCTAATATTTATGTTCTGTTTATTCTGTGTGCTTGCTGTTCGGTTTATATCCATTGCTGATTTCTGTGAGTCGAAAACTAAACGGTACGTAACAAATAAAAGGCCTGCGTTCCGTAAATGCTGTAAAATGTTTGACTATGCGTTGTAAATCGAGCGGGTAGCTGAGTTCTCCCAACTGCTCTCCTGCAGCTGATAAATAATTGTACCTAAGAAATCCTCACACAATATGTCTCCGTACACTGCAGCCATCTGATGCCGCTGTGTGTTTATGCACTCGGCGGCTGCCGGGCGTGTGGGTGTCGGGAAGTATCAAAAAAGGAATAATTAATCATACATTTCTGAATTAATCAAAGCCGTTGGAGCCTAACATTGTTGAAGGTTTTTCATTTATTTTTTCGAAAAATGGCTTTAGATAAGAAGAGGTGGTGTGACGTGGGTGTAGAACTTACATAACGCTCTCCGGGCAGAGAAAGGGCTTGTCGTACAGAAAGAGTTGCACAGTCGACCGTACGTGGAAATCGAGCCAAGCAGCAGTTTGGGCCGAGGCGCTTGTTTTGTGAGGCGGAGGGCACGCTGCACCCTGAAAACATTTCCTCGCTCACTTTTTTTTTCGGAAGAGTACATTCTGTTCTCTGAAGACTCTATCTGCGGTCGAGCCGAACAAGCCTCTCTCAATCTTTTCCATGATTATTTTACAATTGTGGTATGCTGACTGATTCTCTGTGTTCCCCGAATGTCAACGGATGTAATTTTAGTAAGCCGTCGGTCGCTGCCGGCCCCTCCTCACCGGCTCAACAGGTGAGACGGAGCAGCTTTGGCGAGAACAGAGGCGGTGAATCGGAGAAACAAAACCCCGATTCTCCAATTGTTTGTGTGCGAGTTTACAATCCTGCACATTATGCCTTCAATAATTGAGTTGTTTTTTTTATTCAAGCACCTGAGGGCTCGTATTGATGTGACACGTGAATGCAGTGTGTTTAAAAAGGCACGGGCTGGGTTCTTTCTCCTCAGGAAGTACTTTGAAGTCAGCAGGAGACTTTAAAATGTCTTCTATCAGCGTAGCTGGTGCCTTTGTTTTTTTATTTAGCATCACAGCCGCTGGAAGGAGCAGGATTAATACACGTAAAGGCTGCTTCTTTACCTGGTTTGACTCATTAGAAAATGTTTTGGAGGAAGTGACTGGGGGCAGCGTTCAGACTGTGATTCAGTCTGAAGCTTTAGTACCCTCGAAGGCGTTCTGAGTGATTCTCCACAGACTCGGCTTTAGAGGGTCTTTTGGCTTCGCTGATTTGCTTGTTGTCAGAGATACAGTCTGTGTTGATGTATGTTTCACATCATTTTTAAAGCCTTGTTTCAACATATGCTTCTTTCATTTGGCGAGTTTTGATCTCATATTTGTGGTCGACTTTTATTTATTCATGGTGGAGCTCTGATGCTCGGATAGACAATTCATCAGAACTGTGTAAAATAAACAGTTCTTTGTTCTGAGTGTTCTTCACTTTTTACTGACTTTCATAAACAAAACTATTAACTGATTAATCACAAAAATGATCAACAGGTTTATACAAATGACGTAATGAATTAAAATGACTGAGATCAACCTTCGACTGTCTTTGTCTAGAATAGCTCACCCCATCTTATTAAAGGAGACATGTTATGCTCATTTTCAGGTTCATAATTTCATTTTGTGTTACTACTAAAATAGGTTTACGTGCTTTGCTGCTCAAAAGTTCATACTGTCACGTGCTCAATACCCAGTCTGCTCTGATTGGTCAGCTCACACACGCCTGAGCCAGCACTGCTCACTGTGTCTCCGGTTGGCCCTGTCATGTTCCACCTTCCAGTTTGCTTCACTTCTACAGTGAATATTTTCCTAAATTATGCTAATGCATGACATGGGGATGTAGTGTGATGTCACAAAGTCACAGAATTAAAGGCGGGACTACTGACGGGGCGTTTCAGACACTTCAGGAACAGTATTTTCTGTGGGAGAGGGGAGCTCCCGTTGGTGCGAGCAAGAACTGAAGGACTAAATTCTGTGATGAGGCAGGCTAATGTCTTCTAGGAATGGGCGTTAATCTGACTTGTGTCTCTTTTGTTACTCACATGGTGCGTAAATGACCAAACTAGCTTCCCTTAAGAGGATTTATGTCAAATCTAATCTATCAATAATTCACAACAGTCTGTGGGAGACGGTGAATTTGAAAAGGAAATTTGTGTGCGAGCTTTTCAAATTCCTCAAAGATGCCTCTGCTGGTGAACAGCTGTTGTTGATTGTGGATATATTTATGATCTCCAGACGATACCTGGTCCTCCTCTCCTCCTCCCTCCTCGTCATACTTGAGGATGTTGTCTCTGACGTCGTCCTCGGGGTCGATCAGCAGGGGCTTCGCCTGCCGCTCCTTCTCTCTGCGCTTCATCCACACCACAAACAGCAGCACCATGCCTGTGGAAAGCGCACAGCAGTAGTAGAAGTCAAGAGAGGATACTGGCACGCTTTATGAGCGGTTGTCATCGAGGAAAGGTGGCGGTAACGGTGCGCTGTTATTGTTATGATCCCACTCTGGTGTACTCACTGAGCAGTATGATGATGCAGATGAGTATAGCGATGATGGCACCGGTGCCGAGGCCGGCGGCTGCCACGGCCCCCGTGGCGCTGCAGTCCCCGTTATCATCGCAGGGACAAACTTTGACCCTGATCACAGAGCGGTTGGACAACGGAGGGTTCCCCGAATCGGACACGATGATGGGGATCTCGTACACGCTCGCCTCCAGATACGGAATCCTTAACCTCAGCTGAGCGTAGTCACCTAGAGAGTGGGAGTGAGGCGGCGTCGATGATGGAGAGAAAAAACAGTTGGAAAGGGGGGAAACATTAGGAGATGGAGGGGGATTGCGTGGGAGGGGAAAAAAAAGCATGGAGGAGAAGAAGAAAATACGATTAGGCAGTGTACTGCAGAGAAATTACATTTTGTTTACCGCAGGACATCATGTCATCATGTGCGTAGGTACGAGTGAATGACGTCCCGAATAAAAGCTGCAACCCGACAAACTGCACAGCAATCATTCTGACATGTATACATGTGAGGAGGCGCTGGAAAAAAAAAATACTCCAACAGAACGTATAACCTTCAGCATCTATCACTCAGTCAAGCTAAGACAAGCGCCTCGGTGGGAGAAGAATCCAGGTATGTGATCAGATTTGTCCTCAAGACAACTGCTGTGATACATCCATCTGGGTGGATTAGGTGACAGATCGGTTGCTCGGGGGACGGAGAGATGAATGGATCTCATTTGTCACAAACGATGGATCGTACGTCAACACTGGATGGCACCCGCGTCTCTCACTGTGAGCTTTGTGAGACATTTTGTTAAACTTGGACTTCTCTCTCAGCTTACAGCAATCCCCGGTCCCCTGATTGATGGCGCCAGTTATTCTGCAGAGGGGCTTTGCATTCCATCTGTTAAGTTTATGGTTTAATTCAGCCGGGGACGCGGAGCGGTTATATATCATTCACACACGTACCTCCTCAATGTTACATCACAAGGGTGGGTTAAATATGAATGCAAAATGTAGAGCATTTAATTACCACTGAGCCTGGAAATAGTCCAGTTGCGGCGAACGCTGGCAGGGAAAGAAGGCAGCTCGAAGACAAAGGGCCCCACGTTGGGGTCGGCGTCGGCGTCGGAGGCTGTGATGTTGATCCTGGAGTTGGGGCGCGCGCGCTCGCACACCTGCGCCTCCCGGGGTATCAGCACCGGCGCGTTGTCGTTCACGTCAATCAGGTAGATCTGCAGGGTACCCGTCCCGCTGGCTTGAGGCGAGCCTGAGGGAAGGCGGGAGGAGAGACGGATCAAAAGGAGGAGATGGCGAGATGATAATGTAGCGCCTGGGAGAGGAGTGAGCGGTTGCGAGAGACAAGAGGAGTAAAGATTAAACGAGTGGAGACGGAGCAAAAAGGAGGAAAAGCGGACTTGAGAGACGATGAGAACGCTACAGGAGAAGAAGGCGAGGAGGATCCCTTCATTTCAATTACGTTCCTCCGGCTGATTCATGTGTGGAAGTGAGAAAATGAGGCGTACAGGCAGACAAACAATCGGGAAGAAAAGGGTTTTGTTTACCGAGGAGCCGAAAGTGGAGGGGCCCATTTGTTGCCGAGCACCCGAAACATAAACAGCCAGAACAAATGAAAGGACACATGCATTTTTAAGTCCTCGTGTTTAGAACTGGCTGCGTTCGGGAAAAAGGCTGAGGCGAGACTCGCATTGGAAGGGGACAACACTTACACAAAGATTGCTGTTACGCTGTTATCTGCACTCTGCAAAGCCCAGTGGGAAACGACTCAAAGGCTAACCCTTCGCTGCATCCAGCAACACGAGCTCGTCATAACTTATTCAGGGTTTCTCACGGCTGCCAGAGCAGAACAGAACCATCAGGTCGGGAGACACATTCTTGATGTTTTATGCATTAACGGCAAACTCTCTAATGCGCTTTGATTACAGCGCGCACACAATCACCGAGCTGCACTTACGCTGATGGAGAAATGTTGTTTATCTGCCACGCTGCTTCTGTTGCTCTTCATGCTGTACAACCCGACGCTGGGAATAAGCGCCTCATTGTTTTTTAAGTGCACTGCTTGCTTTAAAAAAAAAAACAGAAAAGTGAACTTGGAGTTGTTTTGCTTCTCAAGTTGGCGGAATGTAAAAAAACAGTGAAAACATTTGTATTGACGGTGAACTCGAGTGGGAGGTTAAATATTTAACTCCGACTGAAAGTGAGAAAGAATAACGTCTCTGAGTGATGTGTCCTACATGAACGCGACACTATCTGGTAGGGTTGGTAACTTATTATAGAAGCATTGTTTTGTTATATTTATAGAAAATCTCTTAACACCCAATGTGTTTCCTGTAAAGAACAGGAAGCAGCCAATAGCGTGGAATGTACGTAATGCCCCTCGTGGCTGAGTTGCCACCGCTGAATCTCCATGGACACCATTGGATCAGGATGGAAAAACACTGCCTCCGAATAGATAAGGGCTAGTTTGACGGAAGGAACACAGCACCGAGCTGGTTTTCTTGCCAGGTTTGAAACCTGGGGCTGAGTCAGCAAGGACCGCTTACTGGGTTATCGGCAGCTAACTACATTTAGCAGCAGTATAGCACTTATTTTAGCAACAAAGCTACCAGGAAACTGCACAAATCACCGCGGTGCTGTAACTGGCCTCGGTCGTTGTTCTCGGAGGCAGAGGTAAAACCAGAAAATATTTTTTCCACAAAGTTATGGATTTCTCTAAGTTCTATAGAATTTTTTTCCGAGTTATAAAGTTGTGTTTTTGTAAAGTTATGAGCGAGGTCGAACCCTAGCAACACACCCCTCTGGCGATGTTCTTCTTCTCATACATCTATGGCAGCGTTATAAAATAAAGGAAGCTTTTATTGGACGGAAAATTAACATACACCCCCAGCTGCAGGATGAGTCATCAACATTTTTTATGACTTTCCAGGACCCATATACCGTAAAAATAGCTCCAAATGACTTTTTCTTGCCACTTTTGGGCCTGATACAGGTGTGTGGGTGAGATATGGAGCTAGACGTGTGATGTGATAAAAACACAACACAATGCAAAAAAACACCCAAACAAAAAACAAAACAAAAGATCATAGGAACTTCAAGTAGTTGGATATGGTTAACGATCACACCGATGTGCTGCGCTGACTCTGAGCTTGTTGTTCAGCAGCTAACTCAGTAGCACAAAGCACACAGACCCTTCACCCAGTAAACGAGCCGCTGTGACAGCAACAGCCTCCTTCAGCAGCTAACGTTAGCACAAAGCACACACCTACAGCAGTTAGGACTGACTGTCACACCAGGTAGCCTCTTCAGACTAAGGTATTTTTGTGACGGCTAGTTTGCTTGTGTTCAAATGATTGTAGCATCTTGCTATTTAGCAGAGTTGTTTGTTTATGTCTCTATTAGACGTAAAATGCTGAGAGCTCGTTGAGCAAAGCGAATTAGCAGCTAACACATCTCCCAGCTGGCCAGCAAGAGCTACTGGACAGATGGTGTCAGAGTAGTCAGGCAGTGCACGTCGGTGTGTTTCGGATGAGTGGCCTTGCAGAGAAGGTTTGGGATTACTGGAATACTTTCAAAATGTAGCTTGCTCTTGCTGGTTTCTACAGTCTTATCGACCCCAGCTTTAACATCTCTGGTTTAGCTGAATTCATTAATAATCTGTCGAACACTATCGATCAACTCTAATCAGACCACACCCAAAAAGTCCCAGTAAAGCAGACAAGCTGAGTTTTTCACTGCTAAACTCTTGTAATAAATAATACAGATGGATGATTTCTTCTAAAGTTTTACTTTGATTGTTACTCATTCAGTCATTAATGTTTAATTTCATTGAGATAAACTTCTTTTTTCTGCACTGGCAGAAGTGTAGGCAGAGAATTAAGCTGAACAAATCAGCACATAAATGATAGTCTCTTTTATTTGAGTGTTATTATCACTGGGATTCGGTTCAAATTACTGCAAACGTGATCAAAAGACACAGCACGCTTAAAAGTAACTGTGAAATGATTTATATAAAAGCAGCAATCTGAAATATTTTAAAATATTTATGTCTTTATTTTACTGCAATCTCCGAGTACTGCACTTAAGTATCAATCTGAGTATTTTATCTGAGTATTCTAATTTTAAGTTGCAATATACTTCTACTACACTTCTAGTCTAATAATCACAAATAATTATAACCAGTAATTATCCGCCAACACTACAATAGACATTCTATTGGACATATGTGAGCAGATTGTACTCTGACGTAAAAGGCTGTGGAGGAATTGTTTCAGTTGTTTAATGCTGCAGGACTGTAGATTCCTTTGTGAAGGACAGCCTGTGATAGCCTGAAAAATTTGCCATTATGCATATTCTCTAGTGCGTAACGTTACAACCGGCATCCAGCACAACACGGAAGGTATGCAGAGCCTCTTTACATGTAGATCATAACGGGGCAATTTCTCAAATACTTTGCTACTTTAACTTGAGTAAAATTCTTAATGCAGTATATTTACTTGTAATTAAGCATGACTTTATTGTAGTATCACTCATTTTACATGAGTACACAATCTGAATATTTCTTCAGCTACTGACAGTCACCAACATTCGTCAGTGATACCACTCCTGATCTTGACATTACCCAACCCCAAACTACGGATGAATAAAGTATGTGCAGCGCTCTGTTGAACAGACTGACCGCAGTGATATATTGTGGCCTTGATATTCAGTTGACAACCCCCTGACCACAGGCTGTCAGCATGCTGAACAAGAATTCCTGATGCAGTGCAGCATAGAAGGACTTTACCCCAGCAGCTCATCAGTGTTGTATTTCAACTTTTTCCCTCTATCAGACAGTAACTTGGTGCATCAACTATGTAAAGGTCTATTGCCCCGGGCCCCAAGGCCCATCGACCGTCTTGTCGGTTATGATTGGCTGGGTGCTTTGTTGCTTCTTACGCTTCGCTTGAGTAGAATAAGTACAGAGAATTTCAATCAAAGTGGAATATATCCCCTTGTTGACACTGGGCTCCGGAATCAATAGGCAGTCAACACTTTGAGCTTAAGTTGGTGTGCTTCGGGGCAACCAATCCCTCATTTCTCACTGGAGTAAAAACACCTGGGTCCCTCCTACTTACACACAGAGCAAGCACCTCTATTTGTAGTGCTTTAGTACTTAAGCTCTGTTCATTGTTTCACCACCTCAGGCTGATACTCAAGACCTTCAGTGACTGATAATCTTCTTTTTTTCTATCAGAGACAGGGCAATGAAGATCAAAGAACATTTTTCTTTTTTTTTTTTTTTTACAGGATTCTGTATGCAGCACAAAATATGAATAGATTCATTCACAGTTCACACTGTAGGTCATACGTCAGGAATGTGACGTATTGAACTCATACAACTTTCATTCAGTAAATTCCGCAACAAAAAAATCCACAAGTTTTGGTCTGCTGTGCGTTTAACTGACGTCTGTTGGACGTGTCTGGAGCAAAGCGGCAGACTGGCCAACACTGCACGCTGCTAAAGTAGCTGCTAAAATGAACCTCTGTTCTTCCTGTACACGCTCTACTGTTTATCCGATAACCACGACACACACACTCACCCTGACTTACCGGACTTACCATTGTCGAATGCTAGGAATGTGGCCTCGTACACATTGTTTTTGACGTACATGGACTCTCGGTCCAGCAGGGCCATGGTGGTGATCTGCCCGTTGGTCCTGTTGATCTTCAGCCAGTTAGCTGGGTCTGACAGCTTGGAGTACCTGCACACACACACACACACACACACACACCCACACACACAGACACACACACACACACACACAGACACACACACACAGACAGACAGACAGACAGACAGACACTTCATTAAATCGAAATGTAAATGTAGCAAACATTTCCCGCACATTAACAGCCGGCTGTTACCTGAATTCCAGCAGCCCTGAATCTTTTATTTGTTGATTCAAAGTGCCCATTATCAAGTTGAATGTTCATTACCATAATAAGCAATATCAGCCAAGCACCTTTGAAGTATTACAGTGACACAGAGAGCGGAACATATGTTCACTGAGCTTATCATAGCAGCAGCTCATTAGCATGAAGACCGGTGAAAACCTGAACCCAGTATGCAGAGCGGCTAAGCAGCGCTCTCAACAACTCCACCGCTCTTTGTACCCACACAGCCGCCGCGGCAGCTCTCATCGCCGTCACCGGTCGTGACATCGGCGGAGTGGGAAGTGACAGCTGCAATTAAAGTCTATAAATCCCATTAACAACTATGACGAGCCTTAACAAGTGACCGAGTGGAGGAGGCGCCTCCCTCTCACACCTAATGAGAAACAGTTCATTGTTGACAAGCGAGAAGCCTGGGCGGTGGGCATGTGGTCAGCGTGTCACCACGATGACAGAAGGTGAGGGTTGCCCGAAAACGTGACGAGGGGGACGGGGGGCTTAATTAAAGCAGTGCGTTGGAGGCTGACGCTGGTTAGCCAGATCCTCGCAGGCACGCAGGAAACTATTTCCACCTCCAGCTAAAGACACACTCCATCTGGACGGATAGGCAGAGGAACGCGGGAGGCCCACCATCATATTTTGTGCATTTTCCTTCGTGAGAGATTAAACTAAACAGACGAAAATAGATATCATTTCCAGTGAAAGAACTTGTCACGCGGGTGTTTGTCAGGATCTGCTGTTGCCCCGCAGGTTAGATTCTGGTGTTCGCATGTCATGTCTGGCACTATCGTCTCCTTCCTGTGCCAACAAGATGTCACCTCCCGCTGTCTTCATCTGCAGCTGGCAGAGCAGAGTGTCTGACTAAACCTGCGACAACTGCCCTAACCCTTCACTCTGATGTCACATTTGGGGTCCTGTCGACTCTTTACGCTACATTATTGTTTTATCAGCTTGGGAACTTTATTTTCTGAGAATTGCTTAAATTGTTAAACATTAAGACTGTGTTACTGTGATATAAAACTATATATAATCGAAGATTTTGGATATCATTATACTGTAATATGTTGTTTTTCCTGGTTTTAAAAGCTGCATTACAGTAAAATGATGTCATTTTTTGAACTTACCAGACTGTTCTACTTGCTCTAGTATTTGCCTTTACTCACTTAGTCATTATATCCACCTCACTGATGATCACTGATCAGAGTTCTCAGTGTGTTAAGATGTTGTTGAAGTACCAGAAGTGATCCACAATATTGTTTCAATAGCTATCTGGACAAAAATATTGTGGTATTTGATTTTGCATTTAACATTGTACTTAAATACAGATTTTATTACATTCCAACACTGTTTAAAAATAATCTCACATGCTCTATATCTGTGAATGGTGTTGACAATACTCTTCGTGACTTCCCCCAAAAGTCTCCTCAGATTTCTCTCATCTGATTTCTCGAACAGTTCATGACCATAATCACGGCAGCTTCATCACGTAGTGGACAAACTGTTCATGTCTTTGCGTGTGAACGACACTTTGTCATTAAACCAAATATGTGTTTGTTCAAGCATAGTATGAAATAGTTTCTTATATGGTGTGATAACAATGCTTTATGTTAATTTCTGTTCTTTGTTACAACCACACGTAGTTTGTGGCTAAGAGAAGGGTTACAACACCGCCTACATCTCCACCTGTTAGCTGCCTCACTGAACTGAACGCTTTTTTTGACTTTCAGAGAGAAAAAGAGAGAGATGAGACATTTTTCTACAGGTAACGACATTAAAACTGTAGTAGAAGGTGTAATGTTGCTGGTATGATATGGCGGTCAACAGATCACTATTCTACATAAAGCCCATATCCTCAAAACACAAGGGCCAATCCAAACCCTCTAGATCTAACTAGTTCTAACCTTTAAAGGACATCAAGATTTCACATATGAGGTTTAGTTTCCTTAACATTGCTAACAAAAAGCCCTACGTTACAAGCTGGAGAATCTAGAGAAAGATGCTACTGCATTGCATTGTGGGAACTGTATTGCTGCACAGACATTGTGTAAAGGTCAGACATTCTCAGCTTAAGCCGCTTCCATTTCAAACTTTCTGTTTTTTTTATCCGTCTCCCGTGGGTCTCCCAGCTTCATGGAAGCGTAACATTTAATTGCTGGTGTAAAACTTTAATCCTAAACACAAGACCTTTAGAAGTGAGGACCAACAAACATGACCTCGCATCACAAAAACCGGCCTCACCCCGCGCGGCTAACACTCTATTAAGAACAGAAACACACACATCCGCACATAAATTAGCTTTTGCTGCCACTTAGATCAAATCTAGCAGTAACATCAGCTGGCAAACGTCCTCGCCCTAACATCATCTTTTTCTTTCCTCACTGCCAAAGAGAGAAAAAAGCAAGAAGTCCAGATACATGAAAGAAAACAAAAGCTGGCTGCTCTCCCATCCACTGCTCACGCGCGGGCCTTTCACTCATCCTCTGCGGGCGCTCGCGTGCGTTTTTCTCAGTCTGCCGTTGTGCATTTCTGTGTGTTTTGTGTGTGCTTTGGTGAGGGTTTAAGCGAGGTCACCTAGAGGGAATACAGCAGCAGCAGCGGCAGCAGCAGCAGCAGCAGAGAGGAGGCTGTCTGAGCGTGAGATGAGCGACTGCTGGCAAGCTGCTTTGGAGAAGACAGCAGCTCTGAGGTCCCATCAATAACAGACCCACAGACTGACGGAGAAGAAAGTGACAGGGTCGGCGGGAGCGAGGGGGGAGGGAGGGATGAGAGGGAAGGGAGTGAAAGAGGAGGGACTTCTCTCAAAGGGCAGAGGAGCTCAGTCCACTTAGTTTGCATGACATGTCTTTTTAGGAGAAGAAACCCGAGATGTGGATATTGCTCACTCTTCTGTACAGTACGTATACGAGTACATCTCCCACTGCCTCCCCCGCTATCAATTCAGCAACATTTCCACTGGGTCCCTCAGTGAGAAGAGGCCGTCTCACTGACATTAAGAAAAATCAATCTCCCTCGTCGGGGCCGGCTATGGAGTGGAACGGTGCCGCTGGACCTCAGTGGGCATGTGGGAGTTTCTATCACGCAGGGTCGATGCCTGGATGGCACCGTGCCCGCTGCGTGTCATCCCAGTTAGGAAGAATGGGGGGAGGGATCAATGAGGAGGAAGAGAAGAAGGAGAGGGGGGATCTGAGGAGGGCAGACAGACAGTGTCCAACTCATTACAGGATGACCTCTTCACACCGGTCGCCTGGCAACGGGATAGTATCTGGAGGCTGGGATGTGGGCGAGGGGGTCGCGGAGAATGTCACAGAAGAGGGACAAACTGTGAGGAAAGAGCTCGCCGCTGATTAAACGCCGGTGACACTCTGATTCAGCGGTTGCAAAATATTGGAAGTTCCTCCCTGCAGCTCACTACCAGGTAGTCTCTGGCCATGAGAGGAGGTTCAGATCTACCTCTGACTGCTGCAGTATGAAACCTGAATGTAAGAACCTGCATTTTCATCTAAAGGAAAAACAACAGATGGCGGTTTGGAACAGTAGGTAGAGCAGTGAGCAGGGACCGCAGCCATGGCTGGGCGTCACGCAAGGGCGGCACTTTGTGTTGAAAGGTGGCGGGGACAAAAGGGCTCCGATGAAAACAATTTTCTTTAAATAAACCTCAACATATGTGATTTTAGGCAATGCAATGGGGGGATCAGCATGAGGTCAGATAACGAAGGCGGGGAAAAAAAATAGCATATGGCGCATCAAAAGGGCTCAGTCTAATAACATGAAACCAACATTAAAAATCCACCCTCTCAATCGCCTCCACTAGGGGCGGCCAAAGTATGTAATCAATCATAGGAAGGTATGCTACAGTAGCTAGCTAGCTACTGATTCTAAAAAAGTGCCCAAAAGTAGCGAAACTGCAGAAAGAAGGAAAGGAAGGAGGCGTTAGAAAGTTTTCTTCCACATGATTCTTACTTAGCCTTAAGATATAGTGCACTGTATCTCAGGTCCTGGGAATCAGCAGCAGCCAGTTTCAACTAATGTGAAGTCTTCTCATTTGATAGTTAACATTTGTTGGTGGAACATTTTTAAAGGTGCAGTATGTAAGAATTTTAGTTGAAAACATGAAAGAAAATTAGCTTAGATGATCAAGAGCATGTTGAGACATGACAGTTTTGAAATTTGGAAGTCTGTATGTTGTGTTGCAGAGATATCTACTGAAGTTAGCATGCTAACCAGCTAGCCCTGGCCAGAACTGGTCCAAAGCTCCTGTGCCAGCAGTGTAAACACCAACACATCTCCGGTAATCCGACCTCCGTGTCTGGACTGCTAGATGCACTGCTAACTGAGCGAACTAGCTAGTGGTAGCTACAGTCAGCAGCAGTTAGTGGATATTCTGGTGATATATGATTTGCTTTTACTATGAACTCCACAGGAGGGCAAATCTTAGGGCACACTCACACGCCCAGTTGCTCTGTACTGTGTCGAACCCCCGCTGGCCTGCACTCACATTTCTCCGGCTGCAACCAGGCAACCACGCGCTCTCGTCACAATGAGGAACAACACAGAGAACGTGACTAACTTCACTGACTTTTTTTGAGGATTATGCTTCGGGGGTCAAACGTGCTTGGGCATGGTACGGATTGCCCGGCGTGAGTGTGCCCTTACACACTGCACCTTTAACAAATCATAAATAAAATATTGTAAATAAAAAAAAAACATTCCAAGAAAAAATATCTTCCTGTACAGGATGCACAGTTTCAGTGATCTCATCATCTTCAAAGTTCTCTGGAAAAATAATGACATGTAAATCATAATATTATGTTACATTAATTATGTTATATTATCTGCCCTACATTTTATTCAAGCCACTTCTTCTAACAGCCGGCACTTCTCCTCATTTCTTAATTAAGTTGTTATTAAGCTGTTTTCCATTTGTCGCTGTTATTGTTCCTTTTGTCCTTGTTATTGATGTCACTCAATGTAATTAGTTTAACATTGAATGCACCTACAGCATAATAGAAGGATTCATAATTGGCAACTTGAAAAAAAAAATATATCGAGTGAAAGAAAAAATAGTCTGCTATTATCATTTCTTTAATCAACAGTGATTACAAATGATTACTAAGTGAAAAGGGGTCACTCTTCGTGATAATTATTAGCAGACTGCACTTCCTTTACCTGAGACGTTGTGACAGAGGAGACAAACCGCTGAAAGCCTTCTGAATGTGCATACTGCCAACTTCCACCCAAATGCCAATTGTGTGCCTTATCACAGCTGAACGGGATCATGACAGTTTCAACTGATTTGGTGCGGCTGCAGATGGAATAAGCATCGAAAAGTAGAATATCGTGAAAAAACTTGAAGTGCCCTTTCTGTTTGCTGGTGCACTGTTTCTGACGAGACCTGCCTATAAGGACTTCGGTTTAACCACCTGCAACTCAACAGTTTTGGTTCATCCACATTAATAAGCACAGAGGAGAAACGTTTTAACACTGTTAGGCTCCAAATAAATAGTTTAAATCTCTTGGAGAGGCAACGTTTTGATCTGGATGATCTTCCTCAGGCAACTGTCAGTCATGCTACTCCCATAAACCTCCTTTCCAGAGACAGACGGCAGTGGTCTTCAGGCAAAAAGCTTTGATGAACTCACTGTAATAGGCTACCAGCACCAAGCAGCACCAAATGGCGAGCAGTTTATGGTTAGCCGGTGGACATATTGGAAAACAGAGCTAATAGGGGAGCGAATATTGGACTTAAATGAATCAGATGGACACAAACAGGATTCAGATCAATGCTAATGTTGCTCTGTGTCTGCTGGACGTGTAAGTAAGCAACTGTAGCTGACATGTTTGCCATATCACAGCTGGTTTGCTCTCCCAAATGCTCGTAAAATAGTTAATGCAGCTTTAAAGATCATTTTTTGCATTTCAGGTCGAGATGTGAAAACAGGCCGATGAGGACATCCAAAGAGTTCTTATGTGGTCTTAGTTTACTGACGTATTACATTCATCGAATAACTCATGTGGTGTCCTATACCTGACAATCTGGTGGATGAAGTGGTCCGGGTCCTGAGCGGCGAACACGGTGAGAGTCGTCCCCGCCGGCACACCCTCCTCAAAGCGGATCGTCTTGGGGTTGACCGGGAAGACGGGCGGCTCGTTCACATCCTGGACCGAGATGGTGACGCCCGCTGTGGACTGGAGCGAGGACTGGATGCCGCTGGCCAGGTGGGCCTGGTTGGACACCACCACGGTCAGCATGAAGGCGCGATTCATCTCAAAATCAACGGGCTGGAGACGACAGCGACGGCGAGGGAGAGGGAGAAAGAGATAACAGAATGATGAGAGACGGGAGGGAAAATGAGTGTGGCTGATTGCAAGATTGGTTCTAACTGTGCTCCAATTTGAGAGATGACATATAATTCAGTGAAAACAATGTGAGACCAAAGCACTCAGTCATCAGCATCTGGCACTTCAGAGCAGGTGGAAACCTACAAGATGCTGTGTCGAATAATGATGGAGAACAACGGCGCTTCATATCAGACATCAGGATGTGTGTACAGCTCCTCCTTTACCTTGACCACCGTCAGCATGCCCTCGTTAGTGATGGGGTTAGTGCGGATGGTGAAGTGTCCAGAGGGGTCCCCGCTGACGATGCGGTAGACGGCGTTCCAGTTGGGGCTGTGGGGCTGATCCCTGTCCACCACCGTCAGGTTGGTCACCACCACGTTCACCTTGTTCTCCGGCACCTCCCCTGAAAACTACAGAGCAGGAGGGAGGAGGGGAGGAGATGAAGGGGGGGAGGATGGGAGAGATAACAATTACGCTGATGTCGCTCCAGCAGTCGGCTAATGCATGTTAATAAGTTGATTTATTGGGATTCTAAACATTTGCTCGTGCCGTCATCAATCTTTAAGCGTTTTTCTGTAATTGTCCTTATGAAAACAAACTGCTTTTAGGGTCAGGCCAATAATTGCTCATTACGCCGAAACATGAATTGAAAGTGGGGGCAAAACAAATGGGGGAGATAATAGAACGATAGCGGAGGGGGAGACAAAGACGGAGGGAGACGTATTTATTTAAATGCGGATAATAGAGAATCATATCTCCCATTATGTTAATGCTGTCCCATGTCTGCTCATATGAAACTCATTATTTGAACTAATGGATTTGTTCAATTAAGTGTTTACCCATTTAATTTAGATTCCGTGCATCCACCAAATCTAGGTCTTAATAAGCAATTAGATAAGTACTGTAATTAAGGCAGCGGTAGGAATAATCTTTGGCTAATGATCTTCATTATATTGCAATCTGAAACAACTCCCCTCAGAACTAACTCTGGAGGAAACTTGGTGGCAGCTGCAGAGCCCGAAGAAGAATTTACAGCGCAACGGGATACATGTCCTTCTCTATAGGGGTTCATCTGGATACAGAGGGGCGGGCACTCAAAGGTAGACGCGCACACATCCACGCCGAAAGCTCTCATTGTCAGGCGATAATCCGCGTTTCCTCTTGTGAAGCGTTAACTTGTTTATGGTGTGTGTCTGCCAGCTGCTGTTCACGTTAATGGCTTCATCATCGTGGGATTGAAGCAGCGTCCAAGCAGCTCGATTCCTCTTTTTTTTTCTATTCTCTCCCGCCCTCCATCCCTCCTTGCGCCCCCCCTCTCCTCCTATCCCCCGCAGTACAACCAGGCTGATAAGCACTGAACAAATTAAATATGCACTCTCCGTCTCTGGTGTGTGGGCTCCTCCATTTCATTTTCACCCCGAGCTTCAGCACAAACACCACCACAAGCCTTCCAAGCTTGTTTGGGCCGCGCTGTCATGCGGCCAAATGGAATATGCTCTCTCAGAGGCATACACAATGGAGCTGACTGTAGGGGAGGACGCATCCAAAATGGCCACTCGCTCTAAAATGCAATGTGGACCCGGTGATAAGCCACTAGAGACACAGACTATGAGTTTCTGGAGGATTTTGTAGTTACAAAGAGGAAGCGGGGTAAAGGAGCGGGCCAAATAAGATTCATTGTATGTAAATGTCAGATGGGACCTCACTTCGCCCGAGAATATAAAATTCAAATGAGACAAAAAAAAAAGAATCATTAAACTTTAATTTGAGTTGTGATGTCGTGGAAGGTTTTGTCAGTGTTACAGATCCCGTCTTTATAGAGCTTTAAAAACAATCTTTATGTACTTCGTCTTTGTAAACAATCAACAATAATACTTTTACGAGGGTAAAATCTTGGGAACAGTGTGAGCGTGTTCGGCAACATGAGGTGAAGACACGTCCTCTGAAGGCCTGCAAAAAGACCGCACGCAGTCAAAACTGAACGCCACGAGACACACAGCACGTGTGTTGTGCTGCAGCCGCAAGTGACTGTTAGTTAAAGGGGTTGCTGGTAGGAAAACAGGGGCAGCAAATTGCTAAAGTAGCCGCTAACTGCTGCTAACTAGGCGCTGTTAGCTAGTAAGCTCAGTTAACCAAGCAGCTAGCGGGTGCAGTAGCTGACTCTGACTGGGAGCTGGGAGCACCGGGGGATTTGTTGGTGTTGTTTTCTGTCGGACCGTCAACTCTCGAGGTACGATGCGGTGTGGCTAGCTAGTTAGCATGCTAACTTCAATAGATACCCATGAAACACAATACATAGAGGTCACTATGCTGTTTCAAATTGTTTCTTTGAGTTCAGTTTAAGGATTTGTACTTATATGTAATGAAGATTGTTCTCTGTCTTTCAAGGCTCATTGATCGCATCACAGTTTAAATGCGGAACCTACAGCATTACCTTCATCCCTGATTCGGACTGACTTCAGGTCAGTAGTATACAGTCAGTTCAGTCCAGAATTACTTATATAAAAACACTGTTTATAAAGAAACGGTTCAGCAGGATATCATTTGTGACAATAATTGTATTGTTTCTATGTTTTTTTTTGTCTTTTTAATAAGCATTTAACAAGGGAGACTGATTCGGTCAGTTTACTTTCAAGATTCAGGGTATAAGATCTGTCCACAGACTTACCGAGACTTCCCTCTAAAAACAAGGCAAGTAGTGAAGTCATAAAGTTAGTGATGCGATATACAATGAGCCAACATTATCTACTATAGGTTACTGGCCATACACTGCAGCTGCAAGGCTGAGTGGATTGAATAAAAGAGTGTGTTTCATTGCTTCATGAATTTAGTTTCCATTTGTAAAAGATGGAATGTATTTCTTCTTTCACAAGTTGTTTAGTTTAAACTGGCAATAGACAGCGTTGTTGCTATAACTTGTCACTCTGAAGTGAATACAGGTTGCACAGTGTAACGGCTGTAGTAAATGACACCGTCGGTGTAGAGACTGGTTCCCTATAAACCTTGGCTTCACTTGCTATTCAGTCTGCCTCTGGGCTCGATTTCTCCTGGATAAATGAAGGCTGAATTACAGCACAGAGGACGTGTGTCCAACACCAACAACTAAAACAGGAAGAGGCATTGTTCTCCCTGGTTATCCCCAGGAGACGGTGGAACAACTGGAATAACTGGGGAAACTCCACACTGCCCCACTGATGGAGGAGGACAAGAAGGTGAAGAGGGAGAGTGATAAAAACTGAGGTGAAACAAGAGTGAACAGCCGGCGATCCACTCCATGTTGTGTCAAAGTCTGATCCCTTGGTGATATGTGTTTCCTCTTATCACAGAGAGTTCAGACGGTTCAAAACCGGCATTCTTTCCACTGGATCAGTAAGTAACACAACCCGTCAGCTTCTCAACACAAGCAGGTGTTGTACTCTGCCTTTTCAGAGCACTGAGCTCTGACAGGCAGTTGTCTGTTTAACCTTCGAAGAGCTAAACTTGAAAATGACTTTTATAGCTTCACTGGTCAAAGCGTAAGCGTTATCGATAACACATTATGACAGGGTCTTATTTGACGAGCCTCTGACATGTCAATACATCACACATGTATGAAGGCCAGCACCGGACAAAACCCAGCTGATGCGGGGTAAACCTACGCCTGACTGCGTCTGATTATTGATTTCATGTAGCCTTTGAATGTTTGGGCAGCGGTCCAGCCAGGAGGAACGAGTACAGCGCTGCACGGACTCCAGATCACTTCAGGAAACAAATCTGCATCCAGGTGCACCGACCAGCAGGGGAAATCTTTCCCTGACAACTGACTCGCGCTACGACTCAACGAGACTTAATGAGCTCTTCATGGAGTCTGAAAACAACACCGAGCGGTAACGACGACATTACAAAGGGAACAAATGTCCCAAAGCACACTCAAGCTTTTATCAGACTGATATCAGTCCACTTAAAACAGCTGTTATGGCGTAATAAAGATGTAGCTACCGGCAACAGGCGTCTACTCTCGCTCTCGTTTCTCACGTTATACACACATATCGAGCCGCTTTTCCCAGCAGCTCTGTTTAAACACACATCGAAGTTGAGGACTGGGGAGCGGAGGGAAGTGAAGTGGTGAATGGCGCTCTTTCAGGTATTTAGAAGCTACAGGCTGCAGCTCCACAGGTGAATCACAAATAGCACTCAGCGCTCATTCAGATCCATCTGAATGCCGGTGCGTCGGGGAGTTCAAGCTTTCAGCCGCGCGAGTCTTCCGAGCAGCCCTCCCCGCTCCTCGCCGTGAATGAAAAACCACTGGGTGCACTTTAGCGGGGCTGTAATGCACTTGATTAGATAGTTTGATGAGACGGATCGCGGCGAGAACCACTGTCTTTCTGTTATCACATAATGATGAACATAGCATTAACATAGCGCGTTCAGGAGGCCCATGTGGCGATATGAATAAAACATTTGGCTTTTTTTTTTCTTTTAAATTAGATGCTATATATCAGCTTGGTTTACGCCCCCACAAGCAATTTCACTTAATTAGCGTGCTTATGTTTTCTCTATGCCTCCCCGTAGAGAGCAATGAATTCTTCTCGCGTCTGTCATGCACAAATAATTACTGAACTGCTCCAAGTCGGGTTGCTCGTGTGGGAAGCAAAACAAAAAGTGGAGATTGACAAAGCAGCGGAAATGGCATCTGGTAAAGAACAATTTATTTGCCGCCGATGTTTCGTGTGAGTGTGTGTGGCGGGCTCGAGTGAAGGATGTACGACAGGAACATATTTTTTTATTCATTTCCACTCATCTTTGGGTTACACTCCAAAATACGAGCAACTGCTCCTTTAAAAGCTCCGGCAAGTGTACGGTCAATTAGTGAGGAGGGCCGCAGGGACAGTGATGAAACATTCATCACAGTGTGTGTGTGAGCAGATGTGTACAGTATGTGCCGCCTCGTGTCCACTGTCAACCGTCTACTGTAAATGTCAAGGACGATGTACGTGTGTTTGTGTGCCTGCTGAAGCGCACCATGTCCATTTTCCTGACCAGAGGGGGGGGGACGCTGGTCCGGAGCTCCTCCCCTGTGAAGAGCGCCGACAGATCCAGCTCCACAGACGTGGGACGGAGGCGTTCTGAGCGGAGCGGCAGCCTTGTTCGGTGAGCTCTACCCCTGACAGCTGGGGAGCTCTTATCAGAGCATGCGGCTGGAACTGTACTGGCACGCAGGCTGCCGACGGGCCCCGCAGAGGAGACGGAGGATCACAGTGTGTGACGCTGACACACTGCTCGCTCTGCCTCTGAGCTCGGCTGCAGACAGCATCTGTCTCTCTCCGGAATCTCGGAAAAAACTCGAGCGCTCACATAAAGAGCAGCGGCAATCCTGTAGGTCTGTCAAGCCGCGGTCAGCGCCGGATTCCGTTCCATCGGCGGGCCGAAAGCAGAGAATACAAGCTATACATGTGGGGACAGGAGGCACGCACGCACGCACACAAGCTCCGCATCATCAAGAACCCTCACTCTCGAAAACAAACAACTCCCTCTCACGCCGCCATAGTTAAGTGGGCCAGCTGTAGCGTGGCTTCCTGTCAGACCGATGTGGAGGTATCAGGGACCGGGGCCAGATGCCTGCAGACAAACCCTGGCCACCAGAGGCCCCGCTGGCAGGGAACACACTGAGAGGGAAAGGAAGGGAGGAGTACACCTCCCATCACCTCAACCAGGCTCCATCTCACTTTCACTCACACTTTCTTTTTCTGTCTCTCCACACGCAGCGTTTCTCTATCCGACTGTCACTGCGTTGTTTTACGGCTCATATTTATATCAGTCCCGATCCTCTCTCTTTGTCAGCTGCCGTTTACGCCGTCCCTTCATCTCAAGTGTTTCAGGAAAACACATTTCAGTCGAGCTATTGTTTCGCGATTGCTGTCCGTCACGGACTGGATACAACATTTTCTAATAATATCCGAGGGCCGTCTTTCTTTAAATAAGCAATTGTTTAGATGACAGATAAAAAAAGAAAAATCATTATCCTCCCCCAAATATTAAAAAAAGAACAACGTATTTACAGCAAACCGCAGAGCCGATCTCAAATTTTTAGGAAAGAGCTATTTAAAGCCCCCCTCCAGTCATTTTCCTCCTCCTGTCAAACGATCACCGCTCTCTCTCAAACAGAGAATGGGGGCGTGGTTGATAGTCATACGTACTTTTTTACCATGGCGACCGGACTGCCGCTCTGGCGAGATCAACATCACTAGCGTGGATTAGCGAAAGCATCGATATTCGCGTGGACAAACAGCAGCATCGATATAAGCAGGGATAGTGATAGCTGTCACTCACACTGAGGTTCTTCCTGTGTATGGAGGAGCTGCAGAGTTTATTCATGGTCACACTGTAACCTGTACTGTACATCTACCGCCGCCAGACAACTTCCCCGCTAAACATAATTATTCCATGTTAGCAGAAAGTTTACATTTTGTGGCTGTGAGCAATTTGCAACTTTAAAAATATTTGCTGAACAGTGTGGCTCATCAACATTGCCAGGAGAGGACTCAGAAATATATAAAAGTACCAGAATACACTGGAGGTGGGCTTTAATAAACGGTTGAGAGCCACTAAATTCAGATTAGAGTGCAGATTTTGATGAGACTAATACAGTTTAAATACCTTTAAAGGACTGTTATAATCTGCACATGGTCAAAGAGCACTTGTAATACCTGTTCTGCCCACAAAAGCCAAGTTCTTGATGTTAATTTTTGAGTTTCTGTGCAATAAATCTCAGAAAGGAAGAATGAAAATAACTCACTTGCTTTGTACTGCAGGGATTTTTTTTTTTACTATTATTGGTATTGGCACCAAAAATCCAGTATCTGTCAGGCTCTTTTACACAGATCCATAAATGATGTACGGGAGGGTTTAGGACTCACCGTTCTGACTGTCAGTTCCGGGGGATTGTCGTTGATGTCGGTGATGCTGATGAGGGCCGTGGCTGTGTTGGACAAGCCGAAGTTCAAGTTGCCCTCCATGTCAGTGGCCTGGACGATGATGGTGTACTGGGACACTTTCTGTAAATAAATAAAAAAAAGAGTAGATAATGAGAAAGCATAGCACGGGAGAACACAGGAATCAATCAGCAGATACATATTTTGTCATGCGACGTTGACAAAGTGAGCCGATGCGTGGATGCAAACCCCCCCGTCCACCAGTGAAACATACATACATCTTCCCTCCTTCCACAGGAGACAGGACAACTGGAGTCTGTTAGAACACCTTATTTGCTCAATAACAGATTGTAAATCGCACACACACACACACACACACACACACACGCACGCATGGATGAACAGACATACACAAAGTTGCAGGGAAGGAGCAACGTGCTGGTAAAAGGCCCATCCATTATTGCCTAAAAGTCCTGGCTTTCCGCCGTGGGAGCAGACCTGGATCATCACTCATTTTAATGGTGTGCTGCAGATAATACCAGGAGGCTGACGGGCCTCGCTTAGTCCGGTTACAGTGAGGGGGAGCGCTGCGGCACGCGCCGCAATATCGCAGCGCTGTGACAAGAAAACGGCGTCGGGCGCTCGCTCGGCTTTGTTTGGACGCGGTCGAAACAACAGAGACGCGGAGAGAGAGACGGCGCATTGTGACGCTGTCCATGGTGCTGAAAGTTCAGCGTGTCCCCGGACTCACCACTGCAGAGAGAGAGAGAGAGAGAGAGAGAGAGAGAGAGAGAGAGGAGTCTATCTGCATGATGGTCTCTTTCTCCTCCTATTAATCCATCTGACTCCAGCCTCCATTGTGCCACAGCAAAGCGAGAGAGTGAGAGAGAATGAACGTCAAGGACAGGCCAGCGCCGTGCGCACCGGGCCCGGCTGATTCGCGCAGCCTCCACAACGCGTTTCATGCGCGCTCCAGTGTTTGTTTGCTGCCAGGCTAGTCTTTGCCTTTCTCACCCAGGGGTCACTCTTTCTGAAGGCTTGGCGGCCAGTGGCGCCGAAGCCAGGGACCGCCTGGAGGAACGAGAACAAACCCAGGAAGAGGTCTTGGAGGTGCAGATGGGGGAGTTACTTCTTACTTCTTGTGGCTGCTTCTTGGCCTCTTTACTTCTTTGAGCCGTGGCTCTCTTTTTTTTTCTTCTTCTTCTCTGGTTTATTCTGTACTCTTTGTTAACTCACATTCTGCGCCTCTTTTGATCTCTCGCTATCTTTCTCATCACATCTCGGTCGCTCACTGTTCTCCGCCTGTCTGTTCTCTATCTGTCTATCTCTCTGCCTGTCTTCTGTGTATCTCTACATCTCCTCTTCTCTCCCTCCTCCCACTCTTTCTTCGGCTGTGAAGGATGCCGCCGATTGTTTGATCAGTCAAACCGCCGAGGCCGGTTAAAACACCCAGCTGGAGTCATTTAGCCTCTCTCCAAGTCATTATGAAGCGCGCCGACATGTTAATCTGCACCAAACCAACCCTATTAATGAAAACTCAATACTGGCTGCCCTTTATTAGACTCATAATGAAATATCAATACCATCTCCCCTCATAGAGCGCTTCAGTAAATAGAGACTCCGCCGAACGTGTCTCTCTGCAGACTCATTTAGATCCGGTCACATACATCAATCTGGAAAACGCAGCAGATGGCTGCAGGGAGCTAATAGGCTCGGAGCTTTGATGGACGCCCCTTCCTTTGGTCAGGTGAGGAGGGATGAGTGGAGCCGAGCCAGCAGGTGGAGCTGTCACACAGTGGGAGGTGTGGCTGCTGCCTCCTCTCCTGCAGGGTTATATCACTCATCGGAGGGTAGTTGTGAGTTTATGGCCCTTCCAGCGCACACATACATATCTGCTAACGCTCCAGTGAGTGGGAACAGGTGGGACACTCAGACTCTTACACCGGGGATGCACGTGCGCGACGAACACACACACACACACACACACACACACGAAAACCGAGCCAAGCTGTCCAGAAGTGGCTGCCCGAACAAGCCAGTAAAGGGCCCTCTAATGAGTCCTATAGAAGTGCTGAACAGAAAATCTCTCTGTTAGATTAGAGTCCAGCGCTGGCAGGAAACACGGCTCCTTGTCTCATGACCAACAGCAACAGCCCGGAGTCCCCCCACAGGCCTCGAGCCTCACGGACTTAATCTGCGGGAGCCGAGAGCCATCGGAGGCCACGGAAACACCTGTACACAGAGCGCCGCCAACAACACAACTCAATCCCTCTCTTCGCTGCGCCCAAATTAGGTAGTTTACCATCCCGCAGACTGAAGAAAGAAATAGGAAATGAAAAAAGAAATGGCTACAGGCTATTAATGTTAGCAGCCAGCAGGACAGGTGGAAAAAAAACCCAAAAGCCCGGTGGCTCATGGTTTGTAAGCAAACGGACTCCAGCGAGACTTTGTTAGCAAGAACAAAGCAGGGGGAGTAATGGTCTGAACGTGTAAGGCGATGATGTAGAAACACGAGAATGGAGGAGTGGTTTTCTGGCAAAACACTTTGAGTGGTGAATTAATTATACGCGAGCTGAGTGTGCATTTTCAGGACCACTCAAAGGGGATGAAAGTGGCCCGACGAGCGAGAGACCTGCTCTTACTTGTGTTAGTTGTGCGGATGGAGTTCTGACCTGGCAGCCTCCTGCTGGCCACAGTCATTAGTTTGTCACTTGCAATCTGTCTCAAATGGCTCGCTAAGACCGGAGAGACCGGCCTCCCTCCTTCCTTCGACTACGCTCTCTCTCTACCTTAGCGACCCTCGCCGTCAGTGATCCCGTGACAGTTTCGGCGCAGTTCAGCCGAGATCACCTTAATTAAATTTACTCAATTGGATTTGATGCTATTCGATTCCACTTCATTAGGTTTTCGTTCACGTCGAATCAGCCCAGTTTATTTCGGTTCAGTTACACATCCACGCTGCCGATGGAAAACGGATGTATCTGTAGTTACAAGTGCCTATTTTCTGTTTTCACACAATAACCAGGTGGACCCAAAATAAGCGGTGGTGTCTGCTTTGTCTCCGTCCTCTCTCCTCTCCCGGGTTGGTCTGAGGACACAAACTGCTCGGCGCTGGTTTGATGAGAAAACAAGCCTGTGATGAGCCCTCGCAACTGCAGCGCACACTGTTTCTCCGAAAGCTTTTCTCCGAATCCCGTCGTAGAGACTGTCAGTCAGAAATGTAGGAAAATCTGAGATACAAACTTGATTAGATACGCCTCCACATGTACGCATAACGGCTCAGAGTCGTACACCGGATGAATAGAGGCTGTGAGTCACATATGAATAAAGCTGCTGGAGTAAAGCATGCAAGGCGGCTGGGAGACAAGTTCGGTTTATAGTCCAGGCGAGCATTACAATACAACAGACAGGACATGATTAAGCAAATATGAGCATGATGAACATGCTGTTGTCAGACTTACTGGCTCCGGCTTGTCACAAACAGATAAAAACTGTCATCCCAGATGAAGGATAAAGCTCCTTGTTCTAGAGAAGCAGATCATGTCGGGTTTCTCATCTCTTATCAGTGAGCCAAAAGAGGGGATATGGTCACCGAGTCTAGCCACGACAGACCAAAATACCTGTTGTTCCAGGCTTTAAACAAGAAAACAAGGACAATGAAACTGCATTAAAGGGGCCCTGTGGAATTTCTGCGTTCGTTTATATTAGCAAATCTTCCGCTTCTGTTTCTCGCTCGTAGGTGGAGCTGTGACAGGGCACCAGAGAACGTATATAAAGTCCCATCCTGTCATGAAAAATCAGCATTAAAGCAGCATTGAACAACTGTCTATAGGCTTTTATAGGCAACCGAGAGAGACAGGGAAGGACTCATTTTTCATGTCACGTCACAATCCACTCACATACGGCCAATAAAAAGTAATCAATACGTGGAAATTGCTATAAATTGTTACATAGGCCCCCTTTAGATAAAATAAATGTCAGTCTGAAGCACACTCTGTAAGCAGGCCTGTACAGTGACCCCCCCCCCCCCACACACACACAGTTTCCCAGTGTGATAAAACTGTCATGAATAAAAAATCCCAGTTGCTTAGATGCTAACAATGACGATGCTATGCTGATGTTAAAGTTACTACTTGTAGAATATATGGCCAATACGCGAAGGTTCCTCCGAAAAACACAGGGGGCAGCAGATCATCAGAGGAACTGACAGTAGCTGCTCTTTGCTAGCCTGCGCTTTGCTGTGGCTGAATTCAGGAGGCGCCTGGTTGTATTTTTCTGTTTAGTAAGGAAAGCAGTATTCAGAGTACGTCATTTCTCAGCATTTTGTGAGTTTATTTTGTTCATTTATTATGCTAACAGCTGAAACTATGGGGGGCTATCAGACTATTGCCTCTCGCTGGTGCAGAATGGCATCACGAGACAGGATGGCCCTGGGCTAGCTGGTTAGCATGCTAACTTCAGTGGACATCTCCTAAACACTGTTGTGTCTTCACACTCTGATGATACTGTTTTTTTTTTAAATTGCTCCCTTGGGGTCTAATGTTCACCATCTTAATCTCACATGTTAGCATGCTAAAACTTGCAACTAGCACCAAACAGAAAGTTAAAAAAAAAAATCATGAGATTTACAGGTAGCTGGTCATGAAATACAGTACATTAAAATTCACATCCGACAGTTGTGCTGGATGCCAAGTCAGAGGATCATTCAAGTTACTATAATTAATCCTGAGGGGGCATGAATCGATGTACCAAACGTAATGGCAGTCCACGCGGTAGATGTTCAGATATTCACTAAAGAGCAAAAGATTTCAAACGCACTGTCTCCGGTTCAATGTCACCATCCCTGGAGTCGTGGCGCCAAGATGGCTAAAAAATGAGTCACACATTGCAAAACTCAATGGATGAACCAATTTTTCCAATGTGAGAGTTATATTTCATAAGGATATTTGAAATGAATCGCTATCAATCTCCTTGTTAACAAATCGACAAAAGTGTGTAGATACAGAAAGAGAGAGACTATTAGAGATCCTGAATAAAGCTGTAAAAACATTGATATAGTTTTCAGATGACACTGGGTTAATAGGTAGACTGCACTTCTTATGCAGGTACAATGCAAAATGTTTGCCTATAGACATTCTGTACTTCCTCCTCTGAATCGTCCTCCCACAGTCACCTCATGGGGTTTAACGTCTGCGGACATTTCATATGTTTAAAGAATAGGCTGGGGTCAAAAAGTCATTGAGGGATTATCCATGCAGAAGGCAGCATACTGTTGGCATTTATCTGCAAGATTTGGCTTTGTTAGAAAATATACATCTGCGAGCTGTTGAAAGTGAATACCTGACCTGAACCGAAACAGAAAATGCATTATCTACAAGAGAGGGCAGAAAAACATGATTTGAAACTAGTATTCAGGCTTTTCTGAACACAAAACAAGGTCCAATTCAGTGTTCGCAAGGTTCACATAATAAGGTGGATATTGAGTGGGTATTGTCTTGATTGAATGTTGGCTACAAGCAGTCAACATCCACCTACATGCATCGGCTTTCTTCTTTCAGCAGCCCGCTCGCAATCCTCAGATGGCTTTGCTGTCTGACTCCTGGAGCTTTGGTGCCAGACGCTGAAGTTAACATAACTCAGCGTTTCTCTGCGATAATAAAGCTCCAGACCCGTTCGGGATGCCTGCTCTCAGACTGTATCCCCGGGCTTTGCAGATCCTTGTGGAGCAATAGGCTGTGGGCGCTCATGTCCTCGAGGCGGTCCAGGAGATGTCCTAATCGGCGGCGAGACAGTCGAATGCGGAGCTGGCATCGGCCTGGCGGACGGCCTGGCGCGGGGCCACGCCGCACCATGCTTCACCAAACCGTTCCAATCCAGGGCTCATGGGAGATTGAGACAGCCTGGGGTAATGAAAGACAACAGCGCTGCCTGCCAGTGGAACCGCAGCCATGGAGAGAGGGCACAAAGGGAGAACATCCATGCCAGCTGTGGCAGCGTGACATCTCCCACTCTGCTTGCTACCTGCTACACCAGAGTTGTGCTTCATTAGAGATGTGTTTCCTTTCACAGTAGACTGACAGACAAGTCTATTTCTAGCTCAGCATTCATAGAACGCACAAAATCTCAACCTTCACCTACTACAATCTTAAAGATCCCAAATTAAGATCCCATACTTTGGTTTTGTGCATCCGATAGAAAATGTTCGTTCAAAAACCGTATTCTTCTCACACTGTCCACTGCTGCAGCACCTCTGTTCAGCCTCTGTCTGATTACTCCAGTCTGCAGTTTTCAGTTCTTCAACGTTCTTTCTCAAACAGAGGATGGAGGTGTAGCTAATAATGGTCCGTAATTATTACCAATCGCACCCAGACCGCCGTTGCAGCAAGATCAACTTCACTAGCATAGATTAATTATCCGCATTAGCATAGTTAAGCAACAGCATGAATATTAGCAGGGCTATTAGCTGTCACTCAAACAGAAGGTCTCATCTCATTAATGCATCATTCCTTCTGCTCCAACCAACAACACCTGTCTGCTCCCAGCACCCTGCTCTCTCGCTCTCTCTTGCTCAACCACTCACACACTACGCGCCGCTCTTACATTTTGTGACTTTGAGCACAAAATTAGCGTATTTGTAAAAGCATAGTTAGCAAACAGCGTGGCTCATCAACATTGTCAGGAAAAGTATAAATACCAAAGTACACAGGAGTGGGACTTCCCAAAAGTCCGGTCAGCTGTGATTGGTCAGCTCTCACAGGCCTGAGCAGATACTGATAATCGCGTCTCCGCGTCGGCTTTGCTAGTGTTTTTGCAACCATGGCCATGTTGGGGGTGTAGCTGAGCGTGGTGACTGTACAGTCGTGACATCAAAACCGTACGGAAATCTCGGCGGCTCGTTTAAAGGCGCAGTAACTGACTACAGGCTGAATTTCTCTTCTTCTTAATTCTGACACTTCCATGGTATTTATACAGCATAGCACCTTCTCCTTCTGATTAATAAAAAAGAAACGACGGAACTTTAATTCTCTAATCAATCCTGTAGCCCATCATCAAGACAAAACATAAACCCACACCATCATACAAATAGCCATGTGATGCTCAAGATGGAGGATGTATGATGTCAAACACACATGTATGCAGCCAAGCCAGTTTGTCAGCCTGTGGGCGGGAGCACGTGGAAGCGTGTGAGGTCACCGTAGGATAGGGGGGTTGCGGGAAGGGAGCGAGGCAGAATAATTGGTATTCAGCGGTGTCAGAGGTAAATGATACGCGGCTAACCTCCATGTACCCCCTGGTCTCCTCAACACGAGAGAACCTGCTTCACCCCTTAATTAGCACATGAATATTGTAATTAGACACCGGCATAGTGGATGAGGATTAGCTAAAGTGTGGGAGAAAGAGACGGGAGAGGAAACGGAGAATATAAAGTATGCATCGCAAAGGTGTTCATAGGGTATTCGGTGTCAATACAGTGGGTATGCATATTCATGTTTTTGCGCAGCAGCGTTTGTAACGCCCTGCTCCAGTTGCACGGATCCGGTTTGACACTTTGGAATCTTCTTCATCATATCTGCTGCTGCTCCTCAGTCTGTGTGAGCTCTGCTGCTTCCGAACAACAAACACAAGCGCACGGGTTGGGAGCACGTGCCCATGTGTCTGAGGCTGTTTGTGTGTTTGTGTTGATGACCTTGACAGCAGGTGGGTGAACTCCCAGGTGTGTCCCAGTTTTAGTAGGAGGATCAGAGGCAGGTGGGACCGAGCCTGGCTTGATGTGTCCAGATTAATGAGCTTTCCCTCACTCACATGAGCTGCTACCGCAGCCGCCTGGGCCAAGCTGGAAACAGGGACACAGAGCTGGCTCGCATTCACTAGGCTCATTTATATTGTCCCGCAAATGTAACACGCTATCATGCCCTGCCAGCGCCGCACACAATTTGGACGAGGGACGAGCATTGATTTATTATATTCTTCTGTTATCGAAACCTGGGATTGTTCTTGAGATTTTAACCGTAATTATTCTCTAAATATGCTCGCTTTACCATTAAAATCCGGTTTTAATTTCCCTAGCGTTGCCTGGCCGGGTTTAGTGCCGAGAGGAACCAGCGGGACTTCTCAGAATATAAACATTATGAGACACACTCAAACATGCTTTAATGCTGGTTGTAAAATCAGCCAACTAAGTTACGAGGATGCGATTACCCTCATAATGGCGGCATATGAATTTGAACGTTTCCTGATTTTGCCAGTTTTTTTTTTAAATCTTACACCACAGAGAGATGAAGGAAAGTTTGTGTGCCTTTGTGTGTGTGTGTGTGTGTGTGAGAGACAAAGGCTGCAGTATGAACACTCTGCCATGAAACACCACTGCCCGCGGTCACCTGACGGCGCCTGGGATAAACAATAGTCAACCCCGCGTGACCTCGCTCATTAGTAGAGTAAGATGGAAGATGGAGCGGGGATAATGTGTGTTGCGGTGCCGGTGTGTGGGTTGGCAAACAACCACAGCAAGCAACGGCCGCACGCACGCGAAGCGGATGAGACCCTGCGACCTCGTCAGCGGAGAGGTGCTGGACTGGCCATTATATCGGCCCTGCAGGACGCACACGGACGTTAGATATCAGCAGTTTGTTTATATTCATACACACCAAGAACACAAGTAAATGACTGGAATGAATGCGCTGATTTTGCTCTTGCTTGTTAAATTAATAACATTTCTTCTAGGTTTTTGTTACAGTACATCCGGGGATGAAATTGTGATTCAGGGCGCAGCGAGCCCTGGAATTTTGCAGGGAACGATTTGTATGCTGTTGCTTTATTCGGATCATACATCCAGAAAATTGTACATTACATACATAAACGGCGTGTACCTGAAATTGATGTTGGAAAAAAGAGATTTATGTACATTTTTTGGATTTAGACTTACTGTAATTGTGGATCTGTAATTAACAATTTGGTATTTTTGGTTTAAATGGCAGAAGACAAAAACCGACATTAAACGCAGACTTGGAAAGCATGTATTACCGTAACAAAGCTTGTATTGCAGCTAAACTGCTGTGCTCACAGAGACACTACCTGCTGTGAAGCACTACAGCTGTGTTTCATCTGTGTGTGCATGATGTGGGGGTTTCGCCTCAGAAGACGGGCTGTGTGAAAAAATGAACGACTGAATGGAAAGGCTGCTTTGTTTTCAAGTTCCTCTCTGAGTGGGCGAGGCGGGGGGAGCAGAGTAGTGGCTGCACGGTTAAAGCCACAGTCATTTGACATTTTAGGAAATATGCTTATTCGGTCCCCCGCTGAGAGTAAGGCTTAATCGCATTTTAAATCTGAACGCAAGCCCTTTGTTCTCTTGCGTTACTGTAGTAATCCCGGTATTATCAAAATGCCATTCAGCGTTTATCTGATGGAGAAAAAAAAAGCATGGACGCTCAAACGTCACTCTTTCAATCAAGTCATCAAATAAAGAAGAACAGTGCGTCATTACCTGGCCACCAGCAGGCAGCAGCTTCACTTCTGGACTTGAGATACATTTCAGACGCCATATGCCATCAAACAGGGCGAATGCAACATTGAAATACCTACAAATGTGTAACCGTCATGCATGAATCAGCAATAACGATGTAACGTTAGCTAGCTAGCTAGTTAGCTACTGAGACAACAGCAGGCTAGCAGCCATTGTTTTCTACTTGATAAAAAGAAAAGAAAATAATACACTGAAATGGCGGAGAGTTCTCATATCCCTCGGTTAAACTTCACCCTACCTCTCTATCGCAGTCTTATTTCTGTCCATTCAGTATGAAGTATGAAAGTTAGCTTATCTCAGCACAAAGACGAGGGGACACAGCTAACGTAGCCTTGCTACGCCCAAAGGTAAAACGTCTTCTGGCAGCATCTTTGTTGCATAGGCCACTACTTCCTCCTGCCCATCATTTCTTGTCTGTCTCTATATTGTTAACTGTCCAGTAAGACCAAAAGTCCTCTTTCAGCAAAAGATAGTTCCAAGCTCTGCTTTGGCTAGCTCTGGCCTTCTCTTAGCTCTGGATGCATCAACCAAAATGCTGAAGACCAAGAAAATAATGATGTACAGTTGCAGCTTGGGATTAACAAAAGTCGACCCTGGGTGACCTCCCTCATTAGTGTAATAAGATGGAGGATGGAGCCACGTTGTGTTGTTATAATAACGTAAAGTCATTGTCATCAAGTCACTGGATTTCAGCTCAGTTTTATCTCATGGCTGGGTGGTAACACATGATCAAATGCCAAGAGTAGCAGGGACACACTGCGCGCCGCTGACACTGACCTCTCTGTCCAGGCCGGCTGCCACTGTCACTATGTCTCCAGTCTCGCTGTTGATGGTGAACATGTTGGGGATGGGGCTGTGGGGCGTCTGCGAGAGGATTCGGTAGCGCACCATGCCGTTGGCCGTGGTGGAGTCGTCCGAGTCGGTGGCCGTGACCTGCATCACAGAGGAGCCTGCGGAGAGAAAAGTTTATCCGTGAGGCTTGATGCTCCGTAAAGTAGATCACGTACATCAGTGCAGACGGCAGCAGAGGAGGCTTAGCTGGGAAAGAAAGCGAGACAGGAAAAACAAGCAGGCGACATTCATTAAAGCACAGATGTGACAAAAGATGTGCCTTTCAAGGTCCCTCGCACACATAGGGTTTGAAAAAAACATACAGCATTATGAATGTTTCTTGGAAGCCCATTACTGGTGATGAATTTGTAGAAAATCTCAATGAGGAGGAAGAGAACGAGCACATGTATAAAAGAGGTAACAAGTCAATCAGACTTTGCAAATTGCTGTGACACTCTCTGCTCCTTTGCAAAGAACTTTTAAAGTGAGAGCTATGACAGAGCACAAAACAAAAAAAAAAAACACAAAGAAATCTGTGAAATAAGGCCCTATTTTAAGCTGCGCCGTTTTGTCCTTTGTATATAGAAAACTAGTGGGGCAAAGATTCCACCTCTGCAGAGTCCATTTAGTAATGAGGAGCGCTGGGTCTTCTGCCATTTCCACCATCCATTATTTCAGCCTTCAGCGCCTCCGTGGCTGCCCTTAATGCTCCGATGCTCTCTCCCTATTTGTCTTAGAATCACGGATAAACACTGCCATTTAAGGCAGACAGCACAGAGGTGGTGAGGTGGAGGGAGTGTGTGCGTGTGTCTGAGTGTGTGGGTAAAGAGTGTATGCACGTCTGCATCTGCTTACAGGTACGTGTGTGTGCAGCTGTATACGTGTGTGTGTGTGTGTGTCCTCGCGGCACGTATGGGGGGTGAGAGGCCTCGTGTTCCTGCATCTTCCCCGAGCAGAATTATTGATTTGCAGGAGTTTGTCAGCTGATGCTCGCAAATGCGACCAGGCAATTAGGAGCACTTTGTGCTGGAAAGAGGAGAGATCACCTCTCCTCTCTCGCAGGGTTCTGTGAAAATGTCACTTTCCATCAGCCTGCCATTTACAGGCTGCTGCTGCCGCTGCAGAGAGAAAAGGGCCGTCAGCTGGCAGGAGGGGGACGGCACAGAGAAGAGGTGGCTGAAGCACTGACATGCCTGGATGAGAAGGCACCAAAAAAGTGTCTCAGCAGCTAATGCAGTAACCCTCTGGTTAACACAGAAGGCACCATGCTGGGCAGGTAAAGAATCAGCAAGGTCAAATTATCACATCAAAAGCAATCAAAAGAGAAAGTTTTGCTTCACCACCTTCCAAATCATGAAAGGTTAAAGGAGACCTATTATGCTTTTTTTTTTTTTTTTTTTTTCCATCAGTGTTTAATCGTTTCTTGTGTATGCAAAAGATCCTAAAAAGATCAAAGTCTGCAGCAACAGGAGCTCCTCAGCCGCCAGGCTGATAAACCACTCTGGCTACCAACCCCCGCCCCTCCCCCTCCCTCCTCCCCCGTGATTAACCGTACAGGACTAGAAATCACATTGGACTTAATTCTGCACTTGCACTTTACTATTTATCTTATCTCACCTTTGTCTTGATTGTTTTCTCTTGTTAAACACTGTCCTGTCCTGTCGCACTGTATTTGTGGAAACACACACACTGGAATGCTGAGACAAATTCCTACTATGTTAGCATAAATGGCAATAAATGATTCTGATTCTGATTCTGATTCGCTCCCACAGAAAACACTGCTCCTGAAGCACCTGGTAGTGGTCCGGCCTACACATCAGTAGTCCATTGCCTTTTTTCGGCCAGCACCGAGTCAAACCGAGCCGCGCCGATTTGCTTTTCCATCACCAGTTTTACTGCACAAGTTGAGCCGAGCTGTGCCGAGCTGGACCTGCTCCGGAGCAGAGCCAAGCTACTGTACATCACGCTGGCTGCGGTGCCATCTCGCGACTGCGACAAACCCATAACACACACCTGTCTCCCCTTCACAAGTGTGTGTTGCAAATTGATCCAATCGGGCATAATATGTCTCCTTTAATGTCTCAGACAAGGCGGGAGAGATCCTGGACCCTGCGGTCTCTTACGGGTCTGAGCACATACAGGTGTCTCTATTCCCATAATTGGGTGTAGATGGCACCATCGTTCCTGTGTTAGCCTGTACGGACAGGACAATTGTGGCCTCAAATTCCATTTCAGACGTCATTACGTTTCAAAGCTGAATTTGTCACTTTGACCAGCGTGGAAGAAGAGAAGAAAAGACAGGAGGAGGAAAAACAATTACTGCAATTCCACTGAGGATGGCGTCAATATATAATCAGCCATTCCGGTCCCGTAGGGAGGGAGAGGCCGGGGTGTCGAATCACATGTCAGCGCTGCTACTTTTCACTTCAATGAGGAGGATTCGGTGATATGATGATGGTGTGCTTTCACATCCGAGGAGGGGCGGCCATGCCTGAAAGGGTTAATCTCTGAGCCTGTTTAATTCCTCTTTAATTTGAACACTAATTCCAAATCCTAATTGCTTTTCCGCCAAAATCGCTGGAGCTGAAAATTTAACTGGTGGCAGGCGCGCATATTGTTGGCCTTTTTGCGCACGTGATCCGAGATCACCGGTGAGGTCTATCCGCTGCCTAAACATTAGTAAGCCCGAGTCAACATCTGCCTCCCAATTAGAGGGAAGATGGAGAAAGAAGAGGAAGATGGATGGAGATAGACGGATATAGCGGCAACGGGGAAATAGATGCGCAAGATAGGGAGCGGGGGAGGAAATTGCAAAGCAGAAAAAGAAAAGTGAAGATGAGGATAGGGGCGAGAGGGTTTACAAAGACCACTAAAAGCAAAAGTACAAGGGGAAGTCAGGGAGTGAGAGGGGGTGAACTCTATAAGAGGATAGAAACTCTCATCAGAGGAAGCGAGATAGAGGATGAATGAGTGGTACAGTAGATA
Source organism: Lagodon rhomboides (assembly GCA_039737535.1). Classification (NCBI taxonomy): domain Eukaryota; kingdom Metazoa; phylum Chordata; class Actinopteri; order Spariformes; family Sparidae; genus Lagodon; species Lagodon rhomboides. Next base: position 10,400,085 of record CM077785.1, on the reverse strand, counting down.
GAGTGGAAGGGGAAGTACATGTGAAGAGGTAGTGGAGGTCGAAGGAAAGCTCGAAACCCAGTGAATCTTAGGTGATGAAGGGGACACGCTGTGTTCACACAAGAGCCTCTAATGGAGCCCGCGACCCTCCGAGGACACGAGGACACAGTCAAACCACCGGAAACCATTTAAAGACAGCCGCTGTGAAGGAGGTCAGAAACAGACAGCGGTCGCTTCTCGATGAAAAAGGCCGTGTTCCTGCAAGAGCCACGGCTGCCGATCTCTACCTGCTTACTCTCATTCACACACACACTGTACATACAGATTAGCAGCGGTGCTTCCGTGCGACCCTCCTCCAGCTCTTCATATCCAGTTCTACTCACCAGAATCATCTCCCCTGTCGTCAGATCTCCAGGATCTTTCTTCCTCCGTCGTCACAATCGGTGTCTAGACTCTATCGACGGGGTTCCTATTCTACGCGCAGTTTCATCACCTCCCCAAATATCACTTCATTGCGATGGGAGTCTAACCTGTAAAACTTTCTCATTCTTTTTGTACACATGGCAATAAATCACTCAACAAAATAGGAGTCTCTCCTGAGTGAACGGATATTACAGCTGATCAATCAGCAGCTAAGCCTAAAGAGGGAGCAGATCGTGATGGATGAATGGGTCGAGCACAGGACCACCACCGAGGAGACCGAGTTTGTGTCTCGTGCTCTCACGCTTCAGTGAGGTTAACACAACAAACCACTACTACTTTAGGTTCAGGCTAAGATCATGGTTTGGGTCACGATAACCCTTTCAAAGCGCTTACCATGCTGTTGTTACTCGCATGGCAAGTTCCCTCCTCGGTTTCCTAGTGTTCTCCCTGCGCTTTTACCCTACATCACATTCTCAGTGCTCCCTTGTCCGTTCGTCTGTCTGTCTGTCTGTCTGTCTCTGTCACGTTTGTCTGTGTGCCCTGCTGTGGCTGTGGTTTCCCTCCTGGCTCGGCTCAGTGTGAACACCTTGCTGCAATCCACTGATCACTCCACACCCCTGCCTCTCGTCTGCTCATCATCCTGCAGCATATCTGCCCCGGCTCTCCATCCACCCTCCATCAGATTGTTGTCTCACCGCGGTGGTAGCTACACTTCAGGCTCAACTCCTTGCTTTTTTGTATTTTTTTGTGCCCTTACAACACTCTCCCTGTGTCTCAGCATCACCATTCGCCGCTCGTCAGACTGCCAGCCAGCCATTCCCTGCTGGCCGCGCTCCCTCATTCTACCCCGCTCACGCCAGCCTCACTCTTCCATTTGTCTCAGCCGCCCTGGAATTCCCGCTCCCCTGCCATCAGCCATCATCTAAACCCTGTTTTCAATAAAACAGCTTTTATGGCTCTGCCCTGCTCCGTGTCTCGCACTTGGATCCAAACTTGTGTTCTCAACACGTGTTAGGCTCGTGTTGAGTATGTACATATTAGAACGTGCCTCGAGATGATGTCCTCAGGGGGGTTTAAGGATTAAATTTCCCAATATGACTGGATGATTCATGAAAAGTTGAAGGAAATATTCTGAATCTGAAAGTGAGAGCAGTCTGTTTTCCCTGTGTCAGACCGGGCTGATTCAACCCCTGCCATGTTTAAAGGTCAGTTGGTAACATTTTTATGTTGACAAATATATGTTTTTATATATTTTAAATAACACATCTACATAGCTTGTAGAAAGGTGCAGGAATAAAGTATCTATTTTCCTTAAAAGCATTATTAGGATTGTGAATGATGTGAATGTAAAATGTTTGTCGGCCAATAGTATAACACCGTTGGTATCACGTGGGATCTGTGTTACGACATCATCAACGCTCTTTAAAAGAAACAGTTCTACAGTTCAGAGTTCTACAGTGTGCGCCCAGCATACTGTACTGCCCTGATGTTAGCTAGCTAGCATTAGCAACATTAACGTTGACTAGTGTTAGCAAAATTAATGTTTGCTCGCTAGCATTAGCGACATTAGCTAATGTTAGCAATGTTAGCTAGCATTATCAACCTTAGCTAATGCAAAACTGGCCACCACTTGAGGGGGGCAGATGATTGGAACAACAGCGGTGCTGCAATGGGAGGAGGGAGGCAGAATGATGCATTTAGTGTCTGAATATCATCAAGAACACCTTTAAGTATAGATGAAGCAGCCACGCAATCATCTCCAAACAAACCCCATGCACCTTTTGCCTACTTTTAAGCTCAGAATAAGTGTTTAATTTTAAGAAACATTGAGGATATCATAAAACGACAGCTTTCATATAAACATTTGATATAAACACCATTCAACTTTGGGCCTCTAAAGAAGGAAAAGTGCTGCCCCCTTTCTTTGTAGAAAGGGAGATTACCATGTGTGCCAAGTATCAAAATGCTTAACCCACGGAGAAATACTTTGTTCAAAAACTGTGCCTTTAAACGAGCCGTCATAACTTCGGTATGTTGTGATGTCACAACTATACAATCACCACCGTTAGCATGGCTGTGGTGGCAAAAACACCGGTAGAGCTGATGCGGAAACAAGGTGGGCGGGTCTTGCTCAGGCCTGTGAGAGCTGCCCAATCAAAGCCAACGGGTCTTTTTGGGAGGGGGGCCTTAAAGAGACAGGCCCTAAAATGGAGCGTTCAGACAGAGGCCGAACAGAGGTGCTGCAGCAATGGACTGTATGAGAAAAATGAGCGTAATATGAAACCTTTACGTTAGCCCTGATGCATTTTCTGGATTGACACCATGACATACTTGGACTAACTTTAAAGAGCACAGTGAGAAAAAAAACTGCTTACAAAGTCTTCCAACCAAAACGGAGCGAAACATCGTTTTGCTCCTCCACCTCTGCTCGCCTCCATCACTGCATCCCTCTCACCCTCCTGTGCCAATCCTTAATTACCCCCCCAGGGTAAGACAGAGAGAGAAAGTCTCTTAAATCTCCCAGCAACTGTTAGCAAACTCTTCAGGAGAGAGAAAAAAAAAGAGGAGAGAGAGTGAGAGACGCTCCTCTGTCCCCTCCCCTGGGAGGGCAAATTGACTGTGAGAGAAGGCACTCAGCTGCTGGTTTTGATCTTGCACTCTCATTTCCGACGGCCTTTTTGAGGAAGACGGTCCATAAAAGGGAACAACTTGCTGTCAGAGTCGGGGAGGAGGAGTAGGGGGGGGAGAACGACAGACACATCACAGGGCAGATGTTCTCTGTACACTGCTGCTTCAGAACACAAGAGCTTTCTGAGGGAGTCACGCCATGTTGATCCAGATCTGAGGCCGCTTAACACAACGCGCGGACTGTGTCATGTCACAGTCTTGAAGATTTGATAGACATTCAATCATTTTGGTGACCTTGAAAAGGCAAAGGTGTTTCATGAAGTTGATATTTATCATTTTATGGTCTATGTGTGTTCAGTTTGAAGCAACTCGTGATTTTTTATAAGATACCAAATGAGGAGAATTAAAAGAAGCTATCTGTACGCAGGTTTGGCAAGATTCCCAGGATCATCCTCGTATTGTTCCAATTTAATTACATTGATTCCTCATTAACAAGAGCTGAATGCAATCAAGATAGCTCTGTTCGTCATGTACTGTTTTGTTATGTTTGATTACCTGAACAAATTCAATTCTATTAGTCGGAGGTTCATTGGGTGCTGAGCAGTGGGGCCCCGGTGGCAGAAAGTGACAAATGGAGCCGTTTCAAACTGATCCCGGCTGACGGTCTGATCGGATCTCTCCCTACATAACATCTGGTGGCCGTGATAAGGGCGGTTCCCCGTGGGTCTCCCTCTTTGATGGCTTTCACGCAGCGTTAGACGTGGAGATGTGTTGTAATGCTTCAGAGAACCATTGATATCCGGGCTTGTAGATACAGGATGTGATACTACTGCAGATCTACAACAGAACCACCCTTTTGCTTCAACCTTGTGTCCTAGAAGTTATTATTGTGCATTGCAGAATTGTTTTTCATAATTACGCTCTGGTGAATTGATTTTGATGAGAGACAACGTTTCTTTGAGGAAATGAAACACTACATTAATGTTGTACTGTGCTGAGTCACACATCCACAAAGTCCTGGACTGTGACATTAAAATCCAGGTTTACAGGTTGGTTAGGTTTAGATAACAAACATATTCAAGATCCCAAAAAGAATGTTAATGAAGACTCACTGTTGACCTGTTCTGTATTAAAACATATCATGATCTTTCCCTCACTATAACCCAGTGCTGCCAGTGGCTAAACATAACCAAAAACAGCTGAATAATGCTGTAGTCACTGCAAGTGGATTGTGTAATACAAGGTTGCCTATTTTGATAAAAAAACAAGTGAAAGCCACTGTCAGTGGACATTTTACTGATACGCTCGTATCAACATTTCTGCGACTTGTCCGGTACGTCCATTAACAACATCTCCTCATTAAGTTAAATGTGCAATATGTAAGATTCTAATTGAGAACGTTGAAAGATTTACTAAAATTATCAGTGGAATGCGAGGAAATAACAGGTTTGACATTATGACCGGTGTATTTTGTTCCAGAGATATTGACTGAAGTTAGCATGCTAACCAGCTAATCCCAGCCATGGTCCAACGCTGCTGTGCTAGCACTTTAAATACCAACATCAAGCTCCCAGTCCAAACCGCTAGCTGCACGGCTAACTGATGCTAACTAGCATATCACCAGTTCATGGACAGTTCTTACACGTTGCACCTTTAATAGAAAATTCTATCCCTTCTGCATTATGACATTTCCCTCTAAACGTACTGACAGTTGCAAATCAGTTGCATAGAAACGCAATTTCTAAGAGACACGGCTCCTTTGCTGGGCATTGAAAAAGAAATAGTACAACTTCCCACGATAAGGGCTTGTTATTGCTCGGATTACTCATTGTGCACAGGCCTATTCATCTTATAGGCATTGCAGAAAACAGTGCAGTGGAACCTACATATCCTCTGCATCAAGGTTGATCTTTCTACTATAGACAGTGCTGATGAATACATTTTCAGTCGAGTTTCTAACGGTGAATGAGCGCTGATTTGGCTGCAAGGGAATTGTTACATTAAATAATTTACAATGTTTAAGTCGTGGATCATTTTTAATGTTTCACAGTTATTCTGACAAAATAGTTGAATTCAATTCCCTTTCTTTCTTTTCATGTTTAAAGGAATGTAATTTAACTCGCGTGCTGTCTGACTCGCTTTATGCAGATGATTTCTTTTTTTTTCCTCCACGTGTTTTGATCTCTGCTGCTGAGAATGTTCCAGAAAAGTGTTGCACATGCATTTACTTTGTCTCGACAGCATCAAGAGTTAAGAATAAAGAATAAGATACAATTGAAAGCTTGATTCTGCCGTGGCTCCAACAATGTTTGAGAAACCCCCTCCACATGTGACTGTCTCTGTAGTCATATCTGTTACCTCGAGTGATGGATGTGAACACACTTTGATGTCTGACAGCTGCTGTGGGCAGAGGGAGGCAGAGAACTGAGATACTCCGGCACCGTCCAGCTGCAGCGCTGTGACAGCTTTAAACACACCACCTGTTTCCAGGACGGAGAAGGAGCGGGTCACCTGGAGTAACTCCGCGGGGGATTACCGCGGTCATCCTCATTCCGCAGAATGAGCCGAGCCACATGCAAATTCTGCGATCTGTAAAGCTCAGCGTGAGCGGCCGCTGCACCTTTTTGATCCGGTGGCTCTTTTGATAATCACTTCAAGTGTCAGACCTACGAGTGACGTGAACGTTTAAAGGATTTAGGGGAAGAAGGAGCGAGGTGAAGTGCTATTTCGGGGTCAGAACGGTGAAAAAGTGTCGGCAGCGGAGGAGCTCTTTGGGTGAGGCGAAGGTGAAGACCCAAAGAGATGATATAATTTTATTATGCGGCTCTGATTCCTCTCTATTTCAGTTCAGATAACTCTTCTATTCGATCTGAATATTCTGGGTTGCCTCAGGTTCTGTGGTTCATGCAGCAGAGTTTTCGGGTGTGCAAAACAAGGTGCGCACAAAAGAGTTTAGTCAAAGTCAAAGTTGATATTAATAAATCTGCATGACCTCAAATACATATCTTTCAGTCAGCCGCGCATCCCTTTCTCTATCTGGAGTGCTGCTGGGTATGAAAGCCAACTTCGGCAGAACTGCGCGGCACTTGAGGTCTAAACCGGCTCCATTATTAGTGAGTAAAAAATGGAACCTGCGGAGGATGTATTAAAGGCTCAAATGGGCCAGAAAAGCATTAAACGTCTCCTTGAACCTACACCGGGGATGAATCGCAGTCATTCTTGTTTTCTTCGACTAAACAGGCAATTAGGGCCGGCACGACTTTTCCATCAATTCAGAGACGAACGTCTGAGCGGAGGAAGACAGACGGCGTTGCTCTCAACACCCACAATATGCTTTTTTGACACCAGACTCTAAAACACCTGCCATGACGGATGCCATAAACACACCTTTCTTGCGATCGCTTAATGAAGAGCGCGGCAATTACGCTGTACATCGCGTTTCGTATTTCTGCTTAATTGGTATCACATTTTTTTTGCGTCCTGTTCAAAACAAAATTTAATTCAAAGACTTTTTGTCGTCGCGTGTTCTCATTTTTAGACTAAGCCGAGAGTATCAGCGTGAAAAAAAACGAAGAATGTAGCTTTAGGAATGTCTGGTTGCCCTCGCTAATTAGGAGCTCTGTATATAGACCCATGCTCCAGTGAGGAGTAACCAGTACTCTCAAACACACACACACACACACAGCAATCCCCTACTTGCTCATCCATACACACACACGCACACACGCACAACACGCTTTCCTATATTGTTTACAAATCCCCCCGAGATTAAACTGTGCAGCAGAACAATATCTGAACGCTGTGAAGACAAACATGGGTCCTCGGGGTCTGATTGTTAGAACAAGAGTTCTTCCAGTCGAGACATGAAAGCTACTTGCGCATTCGGCTCTCGTCTCCGGCTTCCACATTGACCACAACTCCGCTCCCTGATTCTGAGGGAAGGCCTACGTCTCTCCATGCTCGGCAGAATCTGATAATGATGCATCCAGCCAAGATACTGTAACACAAATATCTCATGAGCTCGCCCCCGACTGAACCGGCCGAGAACTTCAAGAGTCGCGGCGGATTCACACCTCCGACTGTCGGCCACACGAGTCCGAGTTTAATCATTACATTTCACACATTGATGTTTTTCTGAAGAGAAATGGTTTAAAATGTTAAAAGATATTTCAAGCGAGCAAAAGCTGTGCATTACAGTTATTGTTAGTGTTCTCCCTGCAATTGTTTGCACTATAGAGCAAATAGATTTTTAAAGGGATTATTGCATTAATAATGTTCTGCAGAGTACAGAAGCTACAACAGTGCCAGTATAAATATATTGCTGGTTTAATTGTTATAATTAAATGATTACAAGCTTGTTTTTTAGTTCAGTTTTTCATTATGACCAATCAGAACTGAACAAAAAGTGCAGTTTGAGCTTCATCCTTCAGCCTCTAACAAAAGGCGACAGCGCTTCCTGTTCGCTTCTCATTTTAAGTGAGACCTCTGTTGCTGAGCTTGTGCGCTACGTAGCCATGAAATGAAGTGCAAAGGTGAAACTGTAAACCTGGGGGCCTGAACACCCAGGAAAAAAAAACTACATTTCAATTAAAACACTGCTCACAGGCATTTACAACCTGTGACGGGGGGTCACAAGCGGACGCTGTCTCATTCAGGGGGTCGTAAACCAAAAAAGTTGGGAAGCACTGCACTAAAGCACAGTGATTATTGATTCGATTCTTTCAGACTCACAGTGTCCAACAGCATGGAATCAATTCAGCTTTCACTTTCCCTTTAGTCAAATAAAAACGGCAGGAACACTATTATAGTACTGTGTGAATAGTTTGCTGTGAGTTGTATTCGCTTGACAAATTGGCTGTCACGAAAAAAAAAGTCTAAAAATGAAACCTCATAAAAACAAATGAAAAGAATTTTGAATCATTTGATCACACGAATAACCAATTTATGAAGCTGCAACCTCCATAATGTGGCCTTCGGTTTGTTCAGATACATACAGGTAACACAACTGAGTGCATGCCAAATGCGAAGTTCGCTCCTTTTTGCTTATAATGGAACAGACAGTAAAATAGTGTCAATCCGTTCTGGTGTGTGCTGGAATATACATTTTTTTGATCTACAACTCAGTGACCGTTTAACTCTATCTGCTGCTGAAACAGAGAAATGAATGACGTAGTTTTGTGTTTGCGGTTGGTTTGTGTCTTAGGTGACATTTACTGTAAGGAAAATAAAGGAGAAAGAAGAGTAGCCAGTCAGCATTTAAGGTTTTAATGTGTAGGATTTAGTTGCATCTAGCAGTACGGTTACAGAATGCAACCAACTGAATACCCCTCATGTCACCTTCTCCTATGATGGCGGCTAAAAATGTGAAAAAAGCAAAAGGGCCTCTCTTGAGCCAGTGTATGGTTTGTTCCTTCTGGGTGTAGAGGAGGATCCGCTCCCTCTGTAGATATAAAAGGCTCATTCTAAGATGACGAAAACACGAAGATTCATATAATATGGATTATTGAACAATGAAAACTTGATTATGAATGTTATTTCCATTTCTGTTCCTGAATCCTACACACTGGACCTTTAAAGAACCACACATACTAATTACAATCAGTCGATTGTGGGCCGACCACTTTGGCCATCTATGTCTTTAATTTGAAAATTCCTTCAGTTAATCAAATTTAAAATCTTATCATTGCTGGGTACTTCACACAGACTTTTTAATGAACCTGCGGCACCTGTATTAGGCTGCCATGTCGCCGAATCTCCGTCGAGTAGAAGTAACTCTTACCTGGCTTGGAGCCTTCGGCCACAGAGCCGTTGTACACCTGGTTCTGAAACTCGGGCCTGTTGTCGTTCATGTCGATGACGTAGATGTACAGATCGATCGGATTCTCCACCTGGTTGCCGTTCATGTCTACTGCATGAGCTCGCAGCTGTAGAGAGAAAGAGAGAGAGAGAAGGGATCATCAGCAGTCAGCGCTGAATGAGAGCTCAAATGAATAATCCAAATGTTTCGGAACCGACAACAGGCCGCTGGCTTGATTGATGTAAAACTCCGCAGAGTGTCTGGACCGGAACAAACTCAGCGCACGGCACAACTTTGACTTTGTTAATTGGCAACTTCATTGAACTGGCAAATGCTCTGTTTCTTGTCTGCCAACGGGGCACGAGTATCCTGTTGGCATCTTGGCACGGACCACAACAACACAGACAGGGGCAAAGTAGTGGAATGTTCCAGACACACAAACAACACCTATTTTGTTGTTAGCACAGCCAGAGGCCCGAAAAAATATCAGAGAGGTGTTGCTGCTCAAGCTGTGGCGGCTCTTTGTTCGCGCGGAGAGCGTTTGTCTCGGCTTGGTTTGACAAAGTCAGCCATTTGGATGGATGTCTCTGACTGATGAGCTGTTCCTTGACAATTCACAGTGTGAGGAAAAAGCGAGAGCAAAGAGGAAGACAGAATGCGACGCCGGGAGAAAAGGCGAGCGAGGCGGGGAGGGAGAGGAGCAGAGTGACTGAGCCTTGTGCAAGTAAATGAGAGATGAAAACACAAAGAGGCAGTGTGGGGGTGTGGGGGGGCTCGAACAGGGAGGACTGACAAAAGCAATCATCATCTACAGTGGGATGTCTTAATCTCCACCGCTGCTGTTACACACCCTCTGCTCCCCACCAATCCTCACTAATGATATCTAACATAACGCAAAGCTTTGTAATAGCCCTGGAACCAAAGCGGCACTGTTCACTGTGACTTACATTACTCTCATTCAATTGCCTCGAAACTCATATCCTCTGCAGAAATGTTATTCAATCACTGCCTGGCGTTGGTAAGAGGAGCGGGGCTCTCATTCTGGCTAAAAAACCGACACGCTGGCAGCAAAATATTTTGTCTGCCGCAACCCAGCCGAGGAGGATCCGCCTGGCAGCCTATTTACAGGAAGTCGTGATGCATTGTGGGGCGACATGAAAGATTGAATGGTGGCACCTGCCTTCGCCGAAACACAACTAATCATGTCGGCTTTTTGTGCCCGCCTGTCAAGGACGTATCAAAACATCCCCGAACACGCGCCCGCCCGAGCATTCGCACGACGCATCCAAACAGCGATTCAGACACATGTTTACGCACATTAACACGGACACTGACACAAGCGCGCAGATGCACGCCGGGGAGACACACACACACACACACACAGCCATCAAAAGAGCCCTCTTTAGCCATTTAATGATGCTCAAGATGCTCGTTTCCCATTGGCTGAAGCACAGCAAACAAACATGGAGAGGAGACCCAACAAACAAACAAACCCAATCTGTTTTCTCAGCTGTGAACACTGCGCGCTGAGGGGATGTGTGACTGCGATATGTGTGACTGCCTCGCTGCATGGGTGTGTGTGCGCGTGTGAATGAGTGATAGTGCTTGTGTATTTTTGTCTTTGTGTTAGACTGCGTGTGTGTGTGTGTTTGATCCTATCTGCCCATAGATGTGTGTGTGTGTAGACTCCTGCATATTTTCTTATATTTCCAAATGCCTTTAGTTTATCTTTATATTCACACATGTGTGTGTTTGTTTAGGTGTGTGTGAGTTTTGTGCGCTCAGTGGAGGAATTGGAAATGTGATCTGAGGGCCTGGAGCAGCATGTGCGCCGCACAGAGTGCAAATGTGTGTGTGTGTGTGTGTGTGTGTGTGAATCAAGGACAAATACAGTTTGTATGTGGCCCATCGGCTAACTACCTATAGTAAATTCACCAGTAGTTAGCCTAGCCCACCACCAATCAGATAGTCCGCACGGAAATTTGGCATAAAACATTCAATGTCGCTAGAAGATAAATTCTAACGATTCTCATGAATTTTCACATATTCAGTGAAATATCTCAACAGCTACTGGAAGGATTGGTCCAACACTTCGCAGGATACATCATCAGCAATTTCACTTCGTTGTTCGACGACATTCAGATCAACTTCAGCCGTGTTTTGTTTTTAAGCTCATCAGCCAATGTTAGTGACTTTGCACAGAGATTGGCTTTTTTGTATTCATAAAAAAAGAATTGCTATGTTTTTGGAATTCAGCAAAACACGTTAAATTGAATTTTTGCTGATTTTCAGCTACAGTGTTGATTGTGGTACATGCCAACAAACAACATTAAAACCTCCCCATTCCTGGATTCCAGGACTGTCATCAACCACAGATTGTCGTTCCACATTTTGTGTGTGTGCATCCACGGACACAAAGAGTGTAATCGGATCAAGAGACTTGGTTTATGTTACAGCATAGTAACATAAACCAAGATTATGTTACTGCGCTGTCTGTTTCTCACCTAAAACGCTCTCAGAACATATTTTAGCATACTGTTCTGTTCACACTGATGCAATAGAGGCTGAAAAAACTGTAGATCCGGACAGTGCTGTTTAAACCACGATCCTGCTCATTGTTTATTTAACACTGAGGAGGTTTTCAGCAGTATATTTCTGTACTAATTAGATGTAATACAGTATTGTCTGTTACTAGAAGGCTGCTATACTGTTTCCTGTTTCAAAACGGACTCCTAGGCAAAACCAAGCACTGCCCAGCCTCGAGTGTTCTGAGCGGTGCAGTGCACTGCTGTAGGTTTTCCACCTTTTGAGCAAGAGGGGAATACCACAGCCCTTTTCCTCTGCACCCGTTTCAGAAATATAATATAATTTACTGCACAGACAGCCCAGCTTCTGCAAGGATCTTTCCAGCAGTGAAACACTTCTTTCAGCCGAGTCATGTTACTTCAATCTATACAGCCTAATGTACCAAATATGTCTCAGGGGGCTTATCATTATTCTCGTCTATACGGTGTTAGTGTTGTTCCTGGATCATCATAATTAATGTTGCTCCAGGCCCTCCACTGAAACTTACCAGTCACACTTCTGTAATGCCATGGCTTTACGACTCAGGAAAAAAGACGGGAGAAATACACCATGCGAGGACTGATCTAAGTTTCTGTTGCCGAAAAAAACTGAAAAGAAACGGGAAATAATAAGTGAACAGTGATCTTGAACTGTTCAGCTCGCTGCTGGTGAAGTTTTCCGTCGCCTGTTGATAAGTTGAAATGATGGTCCTTGAGCAACGTTCATTTTGAGGATCATAATAACACCAACCATCAGACAGACCCGTGTAAGAAAGAAAAACACTGGAGAAAAACTGAAGGAAAGTCAGGTGGAGTCACAGAGGACGGACCCCTCCTTAAGGACGGCAGCTGTGCGCTAGATTTGTACAGAACAGACGAAAATACTAAAAACTAAAAAATACAAAAATCAAGACGACAAAATTATAACTAGATTTTAACAAAGAATACGGGTCTTTGAGGATTGTGAGCTACTTGCAGGTGCCTCTACACAGATAGGACCAGATCTCCGTGACCTCCTCGCCACGTCGACACGAACATAAAAGAACGCGCATTCACAGGAACGAAATACGATTCGATTTTTTTTTTCTTTTTCCTCAGACACTCTTGTATTTGCTGAATTCTCCTCGTGCCCTGCTGACTCACAGTGGGTCAGTCTGACAAAACCGAGGCTCAGGCTAACACCCACTCTCCTCACCTCGCAGATCACTTCCCCCTGGTGCTATAGTCTGTCAAAAACAGCAGCCTCGTCTCTCTCTTTTCGCTTGAACCCAAAACTAACAAGCAAAGTTTGGCCTTGCGAGGGCACAACAGTGCCGGGAACTTCCCGTCAACTTGAAAGAAAGTAAAGCGCTGGGCTAAATTTCCCCTGGGTCAAACGCCGGCTGCATTCTCCTACACTAAATCATACATCACATCAAAAGCGGCGCGGCTCCGCGGGAAGCTAAATAGCCACCGTATTCAACTTGAAGTGCCCCTCAACCTAACATGCTGTTTTCACTACAGGCAATGTCAAATAAGAACTGTTTACTGAGCGCTTGTCCTTTCCCAGGGTGCAATAACCGGGCCACTTTTATTGATCCCAATTTGCTGGTTGAGTGTGAAGAGAGCAGGTATGGAGAGACGAGAGGCACATGAGCGGCGGCGTCCGGAGCCTGAACGCAGCACGCCGAGGCGACGAGAGGCTCGTCTAAAAACTAAATGTTAAACACACACACACACAGAACTACGAGACAAACCAATCAAGGAGACAATCATCTGGGGCTACGTTTGCAGTCAGTGCACGTACTCTGTGTGTGTGTGTGTGTGTGTGTGCATTGGTGTTCGTAATGTGTGCACAGCGCTCAGAGCGTGCGCTGATAGAGACACTGAAGAGATCCACTCCGCTTTATTCCGCTCTTCCCTCCGAGACGGCGGCACGCTTTTGAATTAGCTCCATCGGCAGCCGAGCCATCTATCACGCTGACAGGCACGTGGGTGTTGCGGAGCCTGACACCGGCGCTCACCTCGAGTGGAGGTGTTAGTCTTTGCTGATATAAATTGAAACCTGTAACGTGTGTGTGTGTGAACCGCCGGCCCAGCGTCAGCGCGGGGTCTCATGTGGCCCGCGTAGTTAATTCATTCACAAAGCTGGTTAACCCGAGGTTCCAGCGGGGCGGCCGCGAACCCAAACCTCCCGGCTCCTGTTTGCACGTGTGTGTGTGTGTGTGTGTGTGTGTGTGGCGGGGAGTCCTATGGGCCATATGCAGGCTAACTGTACAGCTGTCAGCCCGCACCTTTGAACAGCACAGCTGGAAAGTGCAGGAGGTGAGCGTGCGACAATGTGCGAGGGCGGTGGAGGAAAACGGGGAGAGAAAGCGAGAGGAAGAGATGGGGGGGAGAAAAAAGAAAGACCTGCCTCTTCTTATGGTATAAACACACACCATATATCAATCAGTATTCAACGCACGCACACACACGCACACACACACACACGCGCATGCCTCTGCAGGCGCACAAACACTCGAAGCTGCACCTGCTCATTAGCTCTGATGGAAAGAACAAAGACAACAGTTTTCCCGCGCTCCACCTCGGCTCTGTCTCGTTCCCTCTGTTCCATCCATCCCCGGCTACTCTGCGCGGCTAAACCTCAATCTAAACGACAGCTGAAGTGGCTGTGTGTTTTGCCGAGGCATTCATCATTTCATTGCTCGGCTCTGGCATCAATCAGAGCCCGTGGCGGCCGGCGTGAGGGCGGGGCGCTGTACAGCAGCTAACCGTGCGACTCGTGATTGCGCGACAGGAAACATTAGTGTTGGAATGAAAGGTAGATGGGGAAGGGAGAGAAAAGGTGAGGCACATTTCCACGGGGATAATTGGGAGATAATGAGACAGACATGAACGGAGCGAGAGGGGGGCAGAAATAGTTTTTCCTTACATGGAAGGAGGCTCTCTCCTCTCTGTCCAGGGGCTGGGTGACGAACATGTTGCCGCTGATGGGGTCTATGTTGTAGATCCCGCTCGGGGGCTGGTCGGCGCCCGCTCCCGTGATGCTGTAGCGGATGCCGACGTCCTTGTCCTGATCCGAGCGGATCTGAGGGACAGAAACAGAAAAACACGTTCAACAGAGAAGAAAATGTGGTTTGGACCAAAAGCACAAAGTGTTCAGAGCACAGTGACATTAAATGTCATTTCGGAATGAAACGTTTGTGGGAAGAAGAGAGAACGTGGGATGTTTGATGCATTAATGACAACATTTCTACTGCAGGCTTTCTTTTGCGCCGACACGCTGAACCTGCAGCCCGGAGGTGAAAATTGAACAATGTTCAGAGTGAGACACAGATCCACTGACAGAATGTTTTGTTTGACCTGTTGAGTTCTTTGCTTCGCTTCGCCTTCACGGCAGATTCTCTGCAGACCTTGAAAGAAGCTTAAGATGACCTTACGGCCAGCTGTGCAATATTTCTCAGAGCTACCCGGCTGGATGATGTGAAAATGATTCATGCCGTTATTCTCAACTACTTGGCGTAATATCTCAGCTCGCCTGTTCCACCTTTAACACCTCGGCTGTTATTTCACACGCAGTTCATAATGTGACATTCAAAGAGTGATGTATTTTACTTTGAGGAACTTTCTGTAAGAGCTCCTACATTGCCATGGAAATAAAAAACATCAATACTTTAGCTCAGCACCTTGCTGACTCCGGAGAAGACAAAGGGAGAAGGGACTGTAGCGGTTCTGTCTGGGGCATTGATTTTCAGTGGGCTTCAAGGATTCTACTCTCTCACAACACAATACGGCAACGTTAACGTGACATTACGTAAAATGCTTAGGTCTAAAGGTCGGCACACAAAACTGTCACCTCTGAACCTTCAGAATACCTTTTATCATACTATTCTTTAATATACTGAATCCCTGTGGTAGCTGTACAGGTTTTATCTGTACTAGGGAACATACAGTATGTTTTGTCACTTGCACGTCTGTACAGTAAATAAAAAAATTAAAATCTCTATTCCGCACTGTTTTGGATTAATCCCAATGCTAACAGGGAACCTGATACCGGTAATGAGGTGATTTGTAAACTTTGTCTGATGAGGGTGGCAGCCAGCACCTGGACACAACACCTCTGATCAACACGCTCACCTTCAAGCTCACCACAAGAGTCAGGCTGCCACAGCGGAGCCCGGAGCGAAAGCCCGACCGCAGACTGAGGTAAGCGCTCCACAGACCACGTTACTGAGCGTCATGGACAGAGATCTTTCCTTGTAAGATGTCTGGTATAATCTGTAAGACCGGTGTTGTCACGACTTTATTGAGCGGTGGGAAAGTGTCCTTGATGCGCCATCCCTGGTCTGACGAGGTAAAAAGATACAGTATTTTCCTGCCACAGACTTCGTCTCGCCACCACAGCGATCTCGTGACCCTTTTGGGGGTCTCGACCCTCATGTTGGGAATCGGTGTCTTCAACAAACTCCAGTACAAACCATTATGCATCCTCTAACCTGTAGCCTGTTCAGTGTTCTTGCTCGGCAATTGCACAGATTTACAGGAATTATTTAAGACTCCTTAAACACGGCGCTGTGGATCGAAGGACCCTCGACCAGTTTGATCTCTTAAAATGCAGAATATCTTCTTTTCTCCAACCGCACCCTCTGGTTCTGAACGCAACACAGCATCAACTCTTTTTTTTTTCTTTTATTGGGACCGAACCATCACTATGGTTACAAGTCAGAGGGAATAATCACAGTCAAATGGAGAAAAAAGGGAAGGCTCGGCTCCTTTTTTTTCTCCTCTCTCTATCTTTCTCTTTCCCCCCCTATGCAATTTTCCTGGTCTGTGGGGTTGCACATCATGCATGAAAATGAAATTACTCCATCCGTTCAGCGGTGACGGCGCCTTCTGCATAAAACATCTCTCTGTTTGAACATGATACCCTCTCTCTTAATTTCCGACGTGGTCCTCCCTCACCCACAGTGTAGCACTCCACCGCCAGCTTTCACACGCGCCGTTTTCGCATCCGGAGCTCACTTTCACACCCGATCCATACGTGGAGCCGGCGGGTTCAGGTGTAACGCGCGGTACTGTGTCGCTCCTATCAATCAGCGCACTCGGGCTGCTCTACTTATACGTGTAATCACCCCGGCGTGACAATGATACTGTAAGACAAATTACATTTATTATTCACGACACCCACCATCTGCCAATCAAAGCCGAATGAAATCGCGGCATAAGTAATAACATAATTCCATCATTCACCCTCATCATCAGTGTCATCTGTTTGGATAACAGACAGATAATGTGGAGCAGAACAGACGGATTATGCATTTCAGTAATGAGAACGTGCCGGAGAAATCCTCTGTCTTATCTGTGAAGGAGACAAACACGTTGAAGCCGCACTGTTCGAAAAAAAAAAAAACACAAGAGATGAGCCGAGGCGCGCCGCAGAGAGTCCCATCTGCTCCAGCTGCAGAAACATGTAAAAAGAGAGAAAAAAAAATAGACTTGTAGCCATGTATGTGTGTGTAGTGGAGTGTTTGACAGGTGAGAGGTTTCTCGGTGTGCACACCAAAGCGCGGATCAAGAGGACCAGCTCCGCTCAATAATTCACGGGGCCGTCGTGTGGGAAACGCACGCATGAAATTTTCGCCCTGCCACGGGTCTCTGCTCCTTCTTCATCCCCGACGTGTGCACGGCTGCGTGTCTGAATATGTGTGTGTCTCTCTCTTCGCCGGGACTTCAAAGCGGACCGCGTGCAGTCGGCACATTTGTGTAATAGCCCCGGGAGGAGACAAAGAGCTCTCACACGTCACGCGGCCTCTGTTTCCACGCCTGTTTAAGATTCCACATCAAGGCCACCTGGGACCAGATGTCACATTTGCCGGTGTCTCTTAATGAAGAGTCTTTATATCAATAAATTGAATAAATGAAGAAGCATGGCTTCTCCGAGTCCTGGGAATCCCATGAGTGACAACTGCTCAATTGAGCCATTTGAATGGAATGCTAATGATGAAAGCTTGGATTTCTACCCCCCCCTCCCCCCTCCCCCTCTCTCTCTCCCTCTATCACTGTCTTTCATTGTCTCTCTCACTTCAGCACCTCCTGGCAGATAGAATAGCTACTAATCACGTAAGGAATAGCAGAGGGAGGCAGATGCAAGGGACTTAACTGGCTGTCTGTCTCTGTCAGATCAGACCAGACATCAGATAAGTGACCTATTTGTAGCTCTTTGAGAGTGATTTCCTTGATTACTGACAACTGCTGGGATCCTGTGGGACAAGCTATCAGCGTGAGAAGGGAAGATGGAGAGGGATGGAGAGGGATGGAGGCAGGGAGACGCGGGGAGCGAAAAAAGCAATGGGAGAGTTGGGGGAAATTAGATGAAGAATAGCTGTTCTGTTAAACTCCTTGGGGTGACGAGCGGCACGCAAACAGATAGAAGGAGGGGAAAGGAACGGAACGGAATACATTTCCATTTATTGAGCGCAGCGGCTGGCTGCCTAATTAGCGCACTGTGAAGTTTCAGTCTGTCCAAATCTCCTTTAATTGATCCAGCCCTGTATGATCGTCCCATCTGCATAAATAGTTTGATGCCGACACAAACGGCTAATTTGGTGTTTATTCGATGGCACTCGGCGATTCACCCATTCACTCCGCGTCCGACTCATTTCTAGCAACGCCGCTAAGTGAGCAAAGCGGCGTTCTGCTATGCAAGGGACAAGCGTGCTTCCTTCCCCGGCAGTGCTTCGCTTCCAGGAACCAACAATCATTCAACCAGGAAGTCATTAGAGGACAGTGTGCTGCAGGCACCCGTGGGATCATGAAGGGCTACCGCGTGCTATGGGCTAATGTCAAACAATAATGGGAATCTGTGGTTTACACTCTTTGATAGCCTCTTTTATGTCTCGTCCACGCTTAATGGTGGAGGCCTGTGTTGTAGTCCTTTGGCTTTACACACACACACATCTCTCTCTCTCTCTCTCTCTCTCTCTTTATTTTATAGCTCTTTATGGGCTTAGTCACCTCACTTTGCCTTAAGGGCACATCAAACACCCCCCGCAGGTTACAGCGGCTCAGGAGCCACGGGCAGGATACCAGGGGATCGTTCAGCACCGCCGATCTATCCAACACAATAAACACAAACCCTCACCTGCTCTGTATTCAGGACCGCGCTGCGTGTTGTTGCCACTAACACTGTGTAAATGTCACAGATGTATGCAAAATAGGGGTTGTTAAACAAATCTGGATAAAGCACAAGTGTCAAAACTCCAACACCAGGTCCTGTCCGTTTAACCTGCTGCGCAAAGGTCAAATATCTGCACACGAACAGTTGTCCCAGTTGTCCCTCCTCACACGGACAGTTGTCCGCCCCAGTTAGGGGGGGCACTTCAGCAGTAGAATTATTTTAAAAAGGCTTAAGTGCCAAATATTTTATTGTCCGTCTGCTTGAAATGCTATGTATTGTATCTTCGTCATCATTATTATCATCACAAAACGATAGAACACAAGAAAATTTGGGTCAGTATGGGTCTTACTTTTATGATTATAGAAACTATTGTTATAAGTTATTAACTTTTCTCCCGCAACCTCCATTGTAGAGATTTGGGAATTGCAGAAAACAATGTATATGGTGAAAAGCAGCATGAATTTCATGCATATTGTTCCAAATTAAGATTAAAATGCAACCTAGGGTCTTTTTGTGAATGT
Source organism: Lagodon rhomboides (assembly GCA_039737535.1). Lineage (NCBI taxonomy): Eukaryota > Metazoa > Chordata > Actinopteri > Spariformes > Sparidae > Lagodon > Lagodon rhomboides. The sequence goes on along the minus strand of CM077785.1, from coordinate 10,381,014 downwards.
ACCCGAGTAAAACTTTCGCTTAAAAGCATAATTATGACAAAAGCGATGTGTGTCGATCTCCGAATGCGACGTAACAGGGAGGAGAGTAAAGGTGGAAAGTTTCCGAAGGTTAGTTCCATGCAAATGCACGGATAATTCGTTGTTTTGTCGCAAGTGAAAAACAATATTGACCTTGAAGTTAACGAAAAACGAAAATACGGTCAATCTTAAAAGTGGCGCTTTCGTCGTAATTATGCTTTTAAACGAAAGTTTGACTCGGGTACATTCACAAAAAGACCCTGGGTTGCATTTTGATGAGAGTTTTGCTTTAAGTGTTGTCATAATATTCTGCTGGGCCATCTCCACTCCTCGGTTTTCTACTATTATATACACACGCTAAATTAACAAACCCTTTCTGACACGGGACACATGCAGATGATAAGGCAGCTAGTTATGTTAGCCAGCAGGTGGCCACAGAGGAGGACTCCTGTGCAGGTGTAATACAAATCTATATATTAAGTAAGTGTCATTCACGCTCCACATTTTATGAGTTTTGGACGTGCAGGAAAAGAATAAGTCAGCTGACATTTGTCTGGTGACCTTTGATGTCATGGTAACAGTAATAAACCTGTGGTTAATGTCGTGACACGGACACAGTGAGTTAAATCTTTACCACGGTGAACGTAAAATCTTTACTTAAAATAGGTCAATGCTCACTTTTGGTTCACGGGACACAAACACCAGGCTCCTGGGTGAAAGTGCTGTGTTGGACCCATCAGCCCAGACATTCACCTCCATATGGGGACATTCTTGCTCTTTATACTACATCACCTGAAAATCTTTCTTTATGACTGTGATGGAAAGTCTTACATAGCTATGGTCAAAGTAACTGTCTGCAGTATGACCTGTGACCTTGATTTATGACCTGTTTTATGACTTCTTTTTCTAAGGTATTGATTAACCACTGAATGTTTTCCTCAACTCTGTGAATTTATCTCTTTAAGTGCTGGAAATTGGCGCATAAATTAGCAGCAGTTAGAGTTTTAGTCACACCCACAGAGAGAGAGAGATAAAAACCAAGCCTTCCTCTTCATAATTTGAGTCTTTCCTTTGTAACAGATCTGTGTGTTGCTTTGTGAATGCTCCTCTCGTACGAGATAAAAACTTTGTTTGAATCGTGAGCTGACTCCGACCTCCTTCCTTTACTCTAAATGTAAGGAATTATTGTAACAATGACATTAGTGCGTAAAATGAAACAAATGACATTATTCATCCCATTACATTTAATTGACTAGTAATATTCAAATCATTACTTAACTGTGCTCTAAAAAATTGTCTTCTTTGTCTTAATCCTGAGCCAATAAAGACGTTTAATGTAAATATAAAAGCCGAGCGAGACATGCAGCATATAGTCAGGTATTTATATTCCTAGATGAGACAGTACATGTCACTGATGGCGCCACTAGCCAAGTGTAGAAAGCACCTCACACACAGCAGCTATAACAGGTCGGTGCGGGGGGTCGGAGTGTGTGAGCCTGAGGAATACATAATATGCGGTAGATAAAGCCAAATTAATGCCATTTCCTTGCTGAGGTGCATTGTGGGAGGAAGTGGTGCCAAGCACTCAGGGCTCAGACAGGCTATCACGGAGCCCTTCTGGCGGCCTCTCAGTCACGCTTTAGCTGTCATAGCTGTCAACCATAATTAAGACGGCGTCTGCCAAATGTCTGGATGCCTTTAATAGAAACTACTTACTGACTGGATGCCTCATATACCCACGAGCCTGCGCCGCTTTAAGACTCCGTCTCCGGTCGTGAACCGGCTGTTTACGGAGGCACGCGAGCGCGGACTACATGACAACACGGTTACAAAGTGGGGGTGAAGGCGTGAACGTACATTTCTATTGTTCAGTATTTAAATAAGGATGTAAAGTGCTCAGAGCACCTGACGGTTGATTAATCATGTGGATTCAGAGGAAAACAGAAAACAATCAGAGGATTTTTTGACCTTTTTCACACAGGGTTCGGAGATAACCAGATCTCATTCGCTGTCTGATGCATTTACTCTCCCCCCTTTGAAATGACTCGAAATTCCCTCAAGCAGTCTAAATTTCCAGTAATTTCAGCTGCACGCCCGTATGTCTAATTTCTACTTGCTTTACGGCTCCTTTTTACGCTACTGCCTGTCACTTAGGGAATTGCTGGCAAGCTATTTAATGGTTTTAAAATATGCTCTCAATTTTTTTTTTGAATGTTTCAGTCGCAGATTCATAGCAGGTCTGGCACCTCGGCGAGTGGCTTTAAAGAAAGAAAATGACACTGCCATGCTGGAATAGACTATTGATTTTTCTATCTTGAGCAGACTGAATTCAGTGTCACCACTCGGGTTAAAATATTCAGATCTGACAATAAACCTTTGCACTCGCGGGGATGCTGGAATTGCCGCTAACATGAGTCACTGCAAATGGGTGAACTGCTATGTTAAACAGCCCTATCAAACGCATCTGTGCGTCTGCGGAGCTACACAGGCATCCTTGAAAATCGCTGCGTTTGATAATGTCTCATCTTTCCCCGCTGTTATTCAGGATCTGTTTTCCCTTTGTTGAACATGAGGGAAATGGCAAAACTACATGCTTTTTAACTTCCTCTTAAATTTCGGTTTTGCATGGCTTTGATCCCTCCCGCTGCGTGCCTGTCACTTTTCAAAGCTGACGTGCCCCGCTTTTGATGGGGAATAGGAATTTCAAATATTCTGATAGGCCATCCACACAAACATCCAACAAAATGACAGGGGAGGAAATAGGGAAGCAGAGGATGAAAGAAGGAGAGAGATGGGCTGACAAAATGGAAACAAAATTTCCAATTATGGAAAACGTGGGACCTCGAGTTTTTTTTTTTTTCGCCAGCCTTCAAACTTTCCCTTCCTGCGAAAAGAATACAATAACATCCTCGCACACGATAAAGAGGGGTAAAGCCTGTCAATTTAGTGGCATCATGAGAAAGGAACGGTGCGGACGTTTTTTTTTTAAAACAGTCACACAGGAGGCCTGTGAGCGAGAAGCTGCAGAGAGCTCAGGTTTAATATCTCTCAAGCGAGAGCCGCTGACAGCCACCGTCGCACACAGTTATCCCTGATACTCATAAAGAACAGCGGCGTCTGGGCCCCGGCACACAGCCATGCTAGTCCATTATGGATCGGAAGCGGAATGGGAAATGAACCAAGCTCCATGCGGCTCTGAAATATGTATTTTTCTTTTTTTTTGCTGCCTCCTTTTCATTTGGTCTGCGCTCCTATTCTGTCTGTATCTGCAGCCACATCAGTTTGTCTGTCTCTATCTCCTTCTGTCCATCACCCTCCTCCCATTTCTCCCAGTCGAAGGAAGGAAGCAGCAAGAGTCCCATCAATGTAAACGAGCACCTGAGGAAGGATTGTCTGCTCTGGTTGCCGACACTGTTATTCTGCCGTTCTTCTCCACTTTCCCACACGGTCAATTGAACTGAATCCTCGGAGTTTCTAAAGGTTTCCTGAGGTAATGTTCCCGTGGAGCGGATTCGGATTCAAAGATAATAGAGTGAGACTTTTTTTTTCCTTGACAATTTAAGGAAACAAAGCTGGAGCCCTTTGAGGCCGATGTTTTTCCTCCCCCAGAGGAGCCGCTTTTAATGTGATGTATAAGAGGAAAAGACAATCCAGTTATAGGTGAGTGTGAAGAGACGCTCGGAAGCAAACATCTGAGAGAGCGGAGGCATTGTCGAGTAATACGTCTTCTAATGATCGGCAGAAAGCATTCCGAATGCCGCCAGCACATCCAATAAATAACCTTCAAATGAAAGCGCTTGGCTCTCTTTTGAGACGCTGATATGAACTCTTTGGAGGAGGGATATTTTTTTATCCGAAGCGCGTATGGATCGCGGGTATCTGGAGGACGTTCCTCAAATTCTGACCGTGAACCGTTGTGATGTCTCAGTCTTAAACCTCAAATACCCTCCTACTCCATCGCGTGTGTCATTCATCGTTACCCAGACGGGAGAAAGAAGTCCCGGGCGCTTTGACATTTTGTATCTGCTCAAAAATAGATTAGATGCTTTCTCCGGAGCTCGCACGCGCACACACACACACACACGCACCGCCGCTGCCTCCACCTCAGACCATTAACCAGACCGAGGAATGAAATGTAGGATTGGGAAAAAGGGGCAATTAGAGGGAGAACAAATATTAATGGAAGTTAAGAAGTGACTCACAAACCCAATTACAGCATTAGCCAGGCAATTTAGATGAGCTCTGCGAGAGCCGAGAATCCTGTTGAAATGTACCAGCGGTCTCTCTGCATTAACAATGGCATTAATTCCCCTGATTCACAGCGAGGGGAGAAGAATAGAGCGAATACAGCCATTCTGTCTCCCTTATAAAGAGAGCTGCATTGTCTAATTCGGCGCTGGGAACGGAGGAGGAGGAGGCGGAGGCTGACGATCTTGTCTTACCCGCCCCAAAACAGACGGCGGACCCCCGGAGAGCCTCGACTCGTTAGATAGCTCCGTTCTCCCGCTCGTCCCGATACGAGGACGACAGGTGAGCCAAGGTGCGGGGGTTCAAGAAAATGTCCCACAGGATGATTAAAGTGAAGACACGGTTGGACGCTGGAAGGCTGACTAAAGGGAAAGACAGCAGTACAAAGAGATTGATATGGAGGTAGAGGTGGAGGAAGTGGGGGCCACTGCTTACTGCCGCTCTTGCACTTTTCCTCTCCACCTATCACCATTGTCAAATTGCATCCCTCAACCCCAAGCCGCTGCCACACGCTACCGTGGGGGACATGCGGCCCTGACAGCCTGGCCAATCAGCAGCGCCCTGAGGCCAGTTGAAAGCCCTTCTGGCATGCCTAAGGCTAGCGGGGTCCAGCCAATCAGTTAGAGGCCAGGCTTGAAAGGAGGGCCATGCTTGGCTCAGGGAGCAGCCGAGGCTGCCAATGAGAGTCCAGAGGGGAGCTGGAGTGGCTCAGAGGGAGGCTGCCAGAGGGGTCAGAGTGGACGAGGGCAGACTGACAGTTATTTAGTGAGAGGCAGAGCTCCGTGTCACTCACGACAGCACTCAGCCTTTGTACTACCGGGCCGGCTCTAATGGGACTGTCACCTTCTAATTGTCCGACCGGGGATGCTGCGAATCACCGACAGGCGCACACAATGCACAGACAATACGCGGCGACACACGCGCAGACACGGGAACAAACCAGCAAACAAAAAGGCGAGGCGCACAAATGGTTAGACACAAACACTCGCTCTTTATATGCTGCAAGAGATTTCCGGGAAAACAAGGTGCAGTAGGACTAAACCAACCTGCACATCCATTAACAGCAAATGCCTAGGGCTCATTTATATATTACACCTGCTGCCTGACATTATGACTGCATAATATCCGAATATATTCGCTGCCTGCTGAGTGCACCAAATTAAGTTAAATCCAACTTTGCAGCATTTGTAACTTTTATTGATTTAAAGAGGCTTTCGCAAATCTTTCGTATAATTGTCTTAATAATAAATGGAATTTTCAAATGATGACGAGAATTTGCCAGACAACCTCATAAGTGCCTGGGTGTATTATGAAGGCCTGTTTACCACTGAGATTATTCAATGTTACTGTCACCTTAAATCTGGATTAAAGAAGTGTTTCATTGCTGTAGAGGTGGCCCTCACTTGAAACTGGGCCGTCTGTGAGGGAGAAACTGGAGCTGCATGACAAGAGGAAAGAGAGGAAGAGTGTGCTGTTGCCTTTTGCTCAAAAGGTCGGTTCACGCCAATGGGAGCTGAGGTCCCATAAGGTCGGGTCTCAGCTCCCATGAAAGCAGTAAAATTACACACCTGTGGGGTTCACATTACCAACAACCATTATTTTCACGAATAATGATTTTTTTCACTGTAATCAGTATTTTAACATTCATGATACAAATAGGTTAGAATAAACATGATTTCCAGAGGAGCTACACACCATCTTCTCTCTCTGGGTTGGTGCTGTCATCATGTCCCTCTTCATATTTAAATTAAATAACTGTTGTTGTGTTCTACTTGACACAATAGTTACAAGAAGTGGAGGTCTAGTTGTGTGTGTAAAAGTCATTGACATGGACCATGTAATAAAGTGAAGTCACTAGTAACGGCAATATCACAGACTGCCTTACGAATCACGTGATGTCAAGAGTTGTTGCATCATGAGGACAGACTTAAACTTTGAGACATGGCTAGTTGGCAAAGTTTGAATCATTGGTGCCTTCTCGTAAAATCGTCATTAAACACTGTACATTAAGATGTTTCTTTCCTTGTAAAAAGTGTCAGTTTGTTGTGGCATCTGTCTGCTTCCATGTCTGAAGTGTGTCGTACCTCCCAGCAGCTGTCTGAGCACACAGTTTCAACTGATTTACCATTCGCATCAAATTCATCAAAGAATGTAACCTACTGATGTGACATTTCAAAACCAGTAAAGAGTAACTAATATTAGTTACTTCTTTGGAGAACAAACAGGAAAAAGTCACCAGACTCATTTAAAAAAAAGCACAATTTTGAGATTTGTTGCATTAGGAGAAACTATATGAACTTTGTGAAACGATGTATACAAGAAATTCTTAACTATTAAGTCCTTCTTGGACATTCGATAATTGTTATACCTGAAGATATTTCTTTCTTGTGTAAAAACATTTGCACATCCATCCGAGAAGTGAGATCCGGTCACTCAGGACACATTTAATGCCAGGTGTGAATTATTCTCTCTCTCTCTCGCTCAGAACACCCCCGTTTGGCTATTATACTATTTATCTGTCTCTGTCTGTCATTAGTTAGGATTAGTTATTTAAGAGATCTCCACAAAACTCAGATAATAATTCTAACCCTGAGCAAACCTACAACAACCGGAACGCACCGCACCGGGCCAACAAACACTGCCGCTGATGGGTGAACTACTGTAAGATGGGCGGTGCTTGGTATTCACTTGTCGTCCGTTTTGAATCAAAGAACCTTAAATAGAAGGAAGGGTCATTTCGTCACTGATGTTGCTTTGGTGCCAGACTGTGGCCACAGCTGTACTGAGGTCAATGGGAGACGCTCAGAGAAACATACTAAAACATGTCTGCGTCATGTGACTTCTGATGACGAGGTGCCTCCAGAAAATGGAACAACACATCAACCACTGACGTTTCCTTTCCAAATGACTGGCAGGGCTGATAATAATATCGTGACCAAATGAGGCTGGTCCAACCAAATATCACTGATGAGACTGAAATGACACGAACGGGAGCCTTTCACAAACAAACCTGAGGGACGAACGACATGTGGATAAAATGTCAGAGGTTAACCTTCTCTCTGAGGTGTGTTCTTTTATTTCCTCTCGTTGCCGCACCACTCTTTGTGTCCGTGGCCTTCGACACAGGTAGTTCTTTGATGCCAGCTTGGTGTGTCCGAGCCTTAACGCTGAATCAACTGCTCGAGGTGAGGAGTGCATCATGGTCTCTGGACGACTCCAACGCGAGGAGAAGGAGACGGAGTCAGGTTCTGTGCTTGGCGGGGAGAGTAGTTCATCATGAAAAAGTAAAGTATGTGGAACAAGATTAAAGCGGAGCTTTATTCCTGGAGACCTCGCCGCTATTGTAGATGATTCAGCAACAAGACGCTTCTGGATTCTGGGACGCACTCCGGGGATGGTGTCAGGCGGGAAGGGAGTGAGGAGTGTCCTGATTTCAACCAGAATGAGACGTGTCAACACGCCGCGTCTGCTCCTTGAAGCTGAGCAGGAAACCTCCCTCTGAATCTCTCTCACAGACAGACGCCGCACGTAGACGTGAAAAATGTGGAGTTGTCGGGAGCAGAGCGGAGACGTAATGAGTAACTGATTGTAAGAACCCAGTTTAATGGCTCCATCGATTGAACTGTTACTGCTTTGTAATACGAATTAGAGAGTGAATTATAATTATAGTCATTTTGATGGTTCTGGTTAATCAAATGATAATCTTTACCTGCTGTCGATAACAAGTGGGAGTGACTGTACAGATCAGTCATGATGATTGCTGTGGTTTAGTACAGAGCAGCTTTTCACATTCGCCTTCGTGTTTACACGTGTAATGTTGTGTTTGTCTCGTTTGACAGTCATTTGTACAGATGATGTGACGTGTGCGCTCTATTACAGTAGTAGAAGTACTATGGAAACTACAGTACCACAAGATTGAACCACTGCAGCATCAAAGGTTAAGTACCGACGCTGTCTAGCAACAACTATCTGCGATGTGAGGATAGAGTGGAGTAATGGCGTCCATCTCTGAGCTTCTCTGTTCTTTGTTTTGAGTCTATCACTATCAAAGAACCAGATACTGAAAGCAAAGATGGCTTCCCTTCAGTCCAATGAGAATAACCCGCCTGGAGCATATGTAAAAAAATAAATAGTTTCCAGCTCCCCGGTTAACCTCCTGGTCACGCGACCCGCTGAATGGGTCTCACTCAAATTTCACGCCGATGGACCTGGTTTTCCAGGACGCAGCGCTGCACTCGTCGGCGAGCTCCGTGACCGCCTCAGCCTGCGCTCCGAGTGCAAGTTGTTTTTCAATCGTTTGTGTATTTGACCTCACATCTTGTGCATGGTAAGTGATAGTCTTCCTCGTAAGAGAAGTTTTTTGCTGGAAGCTTTTAGCAAGTCAGGTGATATGGTGGAAAGTCTTTTTCCACAGTGAGTGGTGCTGGGTGAATGGATCCTGCACATGACTTGCATGTGTGCGATGGGAGTTTGAGTCTCGTGTGGGTAGAGGTTTTTTATTTTCTACCTTTGGACTTAGTAAATGTATTGTTTCCAGGTTTTTATCAGAATCTTTTCAGTTTTCAGCTGCGCTCTGGTTATATTTAGGCAATAATCCACATGGTAATGTTCATCATGGTTCGGATTAAACTAATAATACTAATAATTAAAGTCCACGTACAATTTAGATTTCACACACAACAAGAAGAGCGACGATCACAAACATTGAAATCTGTTTCAGTACACTAAAATATGGTTCTGAAAAACATTTGAAGCCCCCAAAAAGGTTTTTTTGTCATTACAGAATCTTGACTCATACTTGAACAGCACTTTCACGAGCAGTGTGCGTTGGGATGCTGCTGTCCTTTTTTGGAGCTTTATTGAGTAAACGACGCCTGCATTCCTTTTGTTCTGACACTCCGGTGCTCGAGAACGATATCAAGTGGCAGTGAATGTCTTGTACTTGACCTTTAAAGAGCCTTCACCCAATTAAAACTCGCACTTTTGAGTCAAACGCCTCTTTTTCTTTGGGATGTTCACGCTGTTAACATTTGACAAAACACTGAAGCTTCTGTAAATTCTGAAACGATTTGAAACTTCCTCTGTAACCGCCGATGGGCTGATGGTTCATACGTTCCTTATGGAGACTGCTAACAGTCTTACAGTCGTATCATGCTGTCATGTTTTAATGTAGCAAAGTTAGAGAAAGAAAAAAGCCCAGAGCAGCCAGTGAACAAGACACAACTACCTGCCAGTCATTTAGTCAGTACCATACATGGGAGGATTTTGAGGATGTCATTTATTTTGTAATATATATGTATATAGAAAAACATCCTGTCCTTTGGACGTGGGATTGAGCGGATGGAAGTTTCCGTCGCTGTTTGTCCTGCAGTTTTCCCCACTGCCTCTCTCAGAAGTGAAGGAACAAGCGCTTTCCATCTGGTAAATGGGCCGGGGGAATAAGTAATTGATGTGAAAACTATTTTTTTTTTGTGAGCCTGTGCGAAGAGTTCTGTTGAGCGTTAAATTTAGATAAATTTGGTCTTGAATAATGCAATATAATAGTGTACATTTTGTCCGACTACCTCAGTGCTCTCATGTATTGGTGGAATAAAAAAAAAAACACACACACACACACAGGCGGGAACACACACATGCCCGCACATAAACCAGGCACAATGGACGCGACGTATTTCAATGCACAAGAGATGCAATAAAACTGCAAACAAAACAAGCGGATCCAAAAAGCATATTACGAGCTCATTACGAGCTGTAATGAAATACACTGAGCAATATGAGGTTGTAAATAAACCGCCGTGTTTTCATTTTGGGGACTGAGCAAACAGCAGTACAGACATTACAATGTCATTGAGCTAACTTGCACTCCCTCCCCACCGTGCACACATATATCGTATATATTTGAGCCGCTCGGGGAACCGCATTAGAAAACCAACAAAAAGCCACGTATTCGCTCTGTTAATCTAAAGTGAGCGTCAAGTTTTCCTCCTGCCAAAGTGTGGAAAGTTAACTTGAGCGGTGGGCAAACTTAAACATTTGTTTTTTGTTTTGTGTGTGTGCTTCTGTTTGCGTTTGATAAAAATCCCTCTAAATGAGGAGCCCTCCGGTCATTCTCGCCGCGACACATTCAACCCTCCACTGTAGCGTGTTACATTACCCATGAGCACTGTTATAATGGGCTATTCAAAAATAATGAGGTAAACCGAATCATTCTGAGATGCACTCTAATATGCCGGTTCACCTACTCACCTTAAGACCTTCAGTTTTCTCCATGAATGTCAGTGTGTATGATAAAGACTATATATCATTATAGTCTCGTGGAAACGCACGCCGAGAGGAAAGAGAACTGCAAACGCAAACGCTTCTCTTTCGTCTTTCCTCTCGGCTTTGGAATCACATCATATTAAAACCGCCGTCCACAATGTGCTCAATTATTTCCAGCTCACATTGTTCCCTTCCTTGTCCTAACGTTGGGTCAGGGAGGGAGCCAGTGTTTGAGGCCTGGTTAAATGAAAGGAGGGTCTTTTCTTTCCCATATTCAGACTGCTTTCCATCAGTTTTGCCTCATTGGCCCCAGTGTAGGTGCTGCAGGAGACGGTTGAGATGAGAATGCCACAAATGGCCTGAAACTAATGTTGGCCTCCCTCACCTCGCAGATTTACAGCACTCTCTGAAGACTTCCTCTTTTTTTTTTTTTCTTTTCTGTCTTTTTTTTTTTTTTTGCTTTCAATCTCAGCCCGTCCTCCCCCTTTCTCCTCTCTCCCGTCTCTCCCAGCCTCACTCCCTTTCACTTTCCGAGCATTTCTTGCCATCTACCTCAGTATCCATTTAACCGGAGCTGTTTTTCAACCTCTCCATTTCCCCTGCACTTACATCTGTCACGTCAAATGATTTGACGGCGCGGGCCTCGGAAACATATTCCATTTGAGCACAATGGTAAATCAATGGCATCAAAGCTGCGCCACGTGTGGTTCTTCATGGCTGGATCTCACATGTCAAGGTAAAAATGGCCAGCAGAATGGTGCTGTTGTACACTGGTAGAGTGTGTGTGTGTGTGTGTGTGTGTGTGTGTGTGTGTGTGGAGAGAGCGTTTTCTCTTTGTCTCGAGGAAGTGAAAGTAGCTTTTAGATGCTGAACCAGAATATTGCCATCTGAACTGAAGGGCTGTGATGATGATGATGGCGCCAATGTCACAATGCACTGGAATATAACCCATAATGGCACCAGAGATCTAGTCTACTAACAATGAAGGAATAAACAAAATATTCACATTTAAATTAGCAGGAGTTTGTTCCATGTATGGAATTGGGTTTGCCTGCGACTTATCGAACATCGTACAGCAGCACGGCTCCATCAGCCTCTCATTGTGCTCCGTGTCCTGCTGTTCGTTCCGTCTCCACTCTCGCTGAATCAAAGAGAAAGCCACACACCTCTCTGGGCGTGTCAATCGCATCATTTGATGCCTGCAAAGCTGTAATTACACTCCGAGGGGTTAATTGGTCTTTTTAAGCAGCGTGAACCCGACTGTGTGTAGGCTCGAGTGTAGCAGCACAGGTGAGGGAGAAACTCAAAGAGTCTCCGCAGCCCAGGAGAGCTGCTGTGTCCTGAAATCAAGTGCATATGCTTTAAAGGTTGTTCTCGGCCACTTCAGAGACCGGCGAGATAAAGCACAAATTCCCCACCGTGCCTCTCCCCGGCTGCCTGTCAGAGCGGAGAGTCGTGTTGCAGAGAGGGCCGGGGACAGGCGAGCTGGCAGAGCAACGGACAGCATGAGTCACAACCCCCATGGTGCACTGCTTTCAGCCAGTGATGGAAGGTGATTACAACTACCGAGGTCCTGTGCTTAAGTACAGTTATGAGGTATTTGCCTCTACTTGACTCCGCTACTTTAGCCTTCCACGCCATAACATTTTCGAGGCAAGTACTTTTACTCCACAACTTTGTTTTGATATCTTTAGAAACAAGTTACTTTGCAGATAACATAAAGTACTGCATCATGGCCAAAGTAGCGCAACCGGATTCAAAATTATTCTGATCACAATTGTCGGATCTGACAACAATCACAAAAATGTTGTGATTGTTGTCAGATCCGACAATCGGTCAACCCATAGTATACAGATATACATACATATTAATACTGTAGGCTATATGTGTAATATGTAAATTGACTTATATTATACACTGCCTGGTCCCACCTGGATTTAACTAAGCAAATAGGAGAGAGCCTTCCATTCAGGGCCCCTCGGCTTTGGAATGCCCTACCTGAGGAGATGAGGCTCGCAGGACTGGTAACTTCTTTTAAATCACTTCTTAAAACCCATTTTTATAAACTTGCCTTTATGTGATGCCATCCTTTTGCTTTTGCTCCTACTGTTTGAACTAATTATATCAATTTTGTTTTTCAGTTATTTGTTTCTATTTGTTTAGCTGTAAATGCCATTCATTTTTGTTTTGTTCAATTTTACACTAATATGTTTGTTTTACTTCCTTCTGCTATCTTTTGTCAAAGCACTTTGTAAACTGTGTTTTTAAAAAAGTGTTATATAAATAAAGTTTATTATATTATTGGATAATTACTGCAGTGATTAAAGTGTTTCAGCTGGTAACAAGTTGTTTAAACCCGAACTGATGCAGTGAATAGCTTCTCATTTCTTTATTGACCTGTCAGAAGACATATCCTGTGATTGTGGAAAAGATGATACTGTTTTTTAGAAGGGTCAAATTAAGGCCTGCATCAAGCAAAGAAACGGCTAAAGAAATTGCCAAAACTACTAAAATTTGAAGAACTGGACAACGCATCATTAAAACCCGGAAGGACAGTGGTGAACCATCATCTTCAACAGTAGAAACCATGGCTATGTTTAAGAGTGAAAGTAAGAGTATTTCCACATGCACAATGTGAAGAGAACTCAAGGGATTGTCATCCAGGTCATGGTAATTCTAAGTTCTGTATCACTGGCAACTGGATGTGTTTCAGTTTCTCGAAGATGTTTCACCTCTGATCCAAGAGGCTTCTTCAGTTCTAACTAACTGTGGGGGAGTTGCAGGTTTTTAAACTTGGTGTGGGAGTGACCTTACAGATCCGTTAAGGGCTCACACTTGTGAGCTCTGAGTTTCACTCATAGTCGTTAGGGCCACTTGTGGGTCGTTGACCCAACCGGCCTTCATGTTGGTTGCTACTGTAGGTCTAGGTGAGCTCAGGTGTGAATGGTTGTTAAGCTGACTGGGGAGAGAACTCAGTACTGCATTGTAGGTGGGTGATAAGTGATGTCATAGGCCACCTCCTCTGTTCAAAGACAGTCGTTCCAGTTTTATATAGATGGTTCTTCTACTCCTCTTTTAAACCATCTGTCTTCTCTGGCCAAGATTATCTCATTGCTGTCCTCATAGGAATGATTTTTCTCCTTCAGATGTAAGTGTACAACAGAGTCTTGACCTGAGGAGCTGGCCCTCCCCTCCTGTGTTGTGCCATTTGTTTATGGAGAGATTGTTTTGTCTCCCCATTGTACAAATCTGTGCATTACTGACTACATTAAACAGCATAAACTACATTACTCTGTTTATTCCTGGGTGTTTCGTCCTTAGGATGGACAAGTTTCTGCCTCAGTGTGTTGGTAGGTTTGAAGTGAACCGAGATATGATTGAAGATTGTCCTGAGTTTCTCAGATATTTCTGCGACATAGGGAATGATGATGCTGTTACGTTTTTCCGTCTCCTCCTTTCTGTCTGCTCTTGATCTTTTAGAGGTTTTGACAAAGGTTCAGTTTGGGTAGCAACATGTTTTAAGTGCTCCCCTGATGTGCTTCTGTTCCTTTTCATTCCCCTCTGTCTTTGTGGGCATGGTCTCCGTCTGATGGTTTAAGGTTCTGATGACCCCCAGCTTGTGCTCTAGTGGGTGATGAGAGTCGAACAGCAAGTACTGATCTGTGTATGTAGGTTTTCTGTTGAGGCGTCTGTCTTCTTTGCTGTGTACTGCGCAGTCCAAGAAAGGCAGACTGTCTCCTCTGACATCTTCCCATGTGAACATGATGCTGTTGTCCACAGCATTTATATGTTCTGTGAAGGCTTCCACTTCCCTTGTTTTGATTTTGACCCAGTTTCTTCACTGTTTTTACCATTTCCTGAATGGGAAGGCACGTCAGAAGCTATGTGACATCATAAAAAAACATTGTTTCGTCTGGCTAAGTGCTTGGATATATTATAAGCAACTGAGTCGATGCTGTTGATGATGGGTCTGAATGGGGCTCCTTCCTTTTGTATCTTGGGGAGTCCATAGATACATGGGATGGCTTCCCTGGGGTGCAGTCGGTAACATATTGGCCTGGTAATGGCTTTGTCCTTTTCCAGTTTTTTCAGATATTCTATAAGCTTCTTTTTGTAGCTACTGGTAGGAGCTCGCCTCAGAGTCTCATAGGTGTTGGTATCACTAAGCAGATCAGTGACTTTGGCGTGGTAGTCCGCTGTGTTTAACACTACGGGGCAGCTGATACCTTCAACTGTAGCTGTTCTGCCTCTGTGCCAACTTGTGTAGCCTTATGAAAACTACTTTTCAGTGAGGCTAATTCCAATTAGCCTCACTGATAAGTAGTTTTCATAAGGCTACACAAGTGATAAGTAGTTTTCATAAGGCTACACAAATGCATAAATATTGGACTCTGGAGCAATAAGGTCTTGTGTGTTCCAGAGTGATGGGCATGTCAGGGTAAGAAGAGAGGCGGATGTAGTGATGCACCAATCATGCCAAGTGCCTACAATACAAGCCTGTGGGGGTAGTGTTATGATCTGGGGTTGATTCAGTTGGTCAGGTCTAGGTTCAGCAGAGTTAAGTGGCCATAAAATGAGGCCAGCTGACTGCCTGATTATACTGACCAGGTTTTTCAATGGATTTGTTCCTCCCTGATGGCAGTGGCACATTCCAAAATGACAATGCCACGATTCATCGGGCTCAAGTTGTGAAAGAGTGGTTCAGGGAGCATGAGAGCATCATTTTCACACATGGATTCAGTCCAGACCTTAACCCAATGGAGGATCTTTGGGATGTGCTGGAGCAGACTTTATGCAGCAGCCTACAAGATCTTGGCGAAAAATTAATGCGACTCTGGACGGAAATCAATATTCTGACATTTCATAAGCTTATCAAAAAGATGCCACCGTGAATGCATGCTGTAATCGAAGGCGGTCCAATGAAATATAAGAGTGTGTGACTTTTTTGGGGGCCGGGCAGTGTATTTTACTACTTAAATATCATTCAAGTTTAAATTTAAACTTTAAGTAATATTCTAATGCAATATCTTTACTCAAGTATGTATGACTTAAGGATACTTTTTATAACAGTGTTTGTACGTACTGTATGCAGTGATAGAACATCACTAAGTACAGTTACTCAAGTAATGTAATTAAGAACAATTCTGAAGTATTTGTACCAACTCGAGTATTTCCATTTTCTGCTACTTTATATTTCCACACTGCTACATTTTGGAGGCAAATGTAGTACTTTGACTCCACTCCACTAGTTAGACGTTACTTTGCAGATTATATGCTGCATCATTGCCAAAGTAGTGCATTTTTCATTATTTTAATAAATTTTATTGGCAATCGGATTATAAAAAATAAAAAATCAGGATGATGATCAGAAAATTGTTCAGTATCAGATCTCATAATCGGTGAAGCAGTAGTATACAGTATATACTGTATAATATGTAATTTTGCTTTGATTATATGACACTTATGTACATTTAATATCAGTATACAACACTACTTTCAGCAACAGTATTGCTGAGCTATGGCTGAGGCACACCAGTACTGTGTTCACTTACTTGGAAGATGTTCCCTTGCACACACATTGCACATGCACACTCAATCCAGCCCAACCTCAACACTCACATGGCCACAAAGGAAGCCCCTTGAGGTTTAATCCAACCATCTAACACCCGACATGTGAAATGGGGATAAAAGAGGGTCCGTGTCTCCAGCAGGGCAGCACAATTTGGTGCCTCCCCTGACACTCCACGGCCCGGCTGTGTGTGTTTTTGTGCAAGGGTGAGTGCTTCCATGCTTTGGTAGAAAATCTGCCCTCTTGCCGACACATTGGTGAAAGGCGATTTCCGTAATCCGGGAGTGTAAGCCTCACTGTACAAATGGGCATAAGGGACTTTGTGTGTATGTGCGTTTGTGTGTGTGTGTGTGTGTGTGTGTGTGTGCGTGTGTGTCTGAAATGCCAACAGAAAGCTGAACGTCTGTCTGGGTGTCTGATAAGAAGCATCTCGTGAGGAGAGTTTAAAGTAGCAGCACAGAGCTGAGTGTGCGAAGCCTCCACGGGAAGTTTCTCTTGATTTTCCTTATTTCTAATATTCACTGTTATGCGCGGGTTGTAATCAATAAGTGGTTACATGACTTACATTGATTGTGAGAATTGTAGAGTTTCACACTCTTTCCGTGAATGGTAGCTGGGCTGCAGGGCAAAATTAAATCGTTTGGTGTCCTGGGGTCAGATAAATTAAATTACACATATATATGCACAAAGACATGGTTACCATTAAACTGGTATTACAGCAATAAAAAGATGAAGGTGCACCTCTAATGCACACTTCAGACCAGCAGTTAACACCTTTTTCTTTTCGCAGCAGTGTAGTTAATATAGTGGAAAAATGGAAAAAGAAATAATAAGACTAAATCCACTATACAAAGCTATTGTTTCACAAAAGAATAATTTACTTTTTGCATTCAGAACTTACCAAATTAAATTATGGTCATCAAACGAGAATTATAAATGATTCTTTTCATGACTGTTGTGGGCTCAGTGGTTTTATATTTTTTTCATTCAATGTGCTTTGACGTTTTCCCTTGTTAATTTCCCCGCGCCTGTTATTTTATCATTCATGGCTGAATTCAGAGGGAGAAGTCTGTTTGAAATCACCTTCCCAGTGTTTAATGACGATGACTGTGTGCTACAAATAGTGCAGCCGAGCAGAAGAATGCCAGCTCCGCTGCTATTTGAGGACCCTGCCAACACAATATTGTTAAATTGCATTTCATCTATGCCACTTTTTCACAAATCTAATGAAAAGAGAGCGTATGCTCATTTCTTTTAGTCTTGATCTATAGAGCTACGCGCACAAACCTTTGTTGCACGTCGTCAGCCTTCCTCTCCCTGTGTTTCCTGTCTCTTTTTTGTTTTGTTTAAAGCTTTTTCAAAGTTGATTTATTGTGATTTTACAAGACGGCACTGAACAACAAAATGCAAGCTGAAGTCCCTTTATGCTACACAAGAAAAAAAACTCTTTTATGTTGGAGTGCTGAGGGTGAATTCAGAAGTGGCACAACCTGAGGAAAGATGCTGCTCTGTAGTGCGGTGGTAACACAGCGGATACTAATGTATCTTTTGCCTGATGCTCACTGTCTGTACCCTGTTAGTGGTTTTAATAGAGTTGTCCTGCCCCTGAACCATGCCAGTTTGTCATCTTTCCAGTCAGGAAGTGGAGCTTTTTCTGTGCCGTTCTGTGTAATGTGTAATAGTTCCCCTTTAAGCTCAAGCAACCCCCCCACTTATCATCTAGTTTTACTGACAAATAACTGACTTCATTAAGACTCTGTAGGTGTGTTTTTTTCAGATTTGACAGTGGTGTCTCCATGATAACAAGAGACAAAACTATCCTCAGATTGGAAAAGCAGCTAAATACAATAAAGTATTATTACTATTGTATTTTAGGGTTCTTATTTTTATTGTTACTAGACACTGATGTCAGTATTTACTCCATGTTCACTAATATAACTCTATTCTATAGTTGTTTTTTTTTTATATATTCTTATGTTATAATAATTTCAAGCATTCTCTGGCACACAAATCTCCTGTGGGATTAACACATTTTGTGTCTTATCTCATCTGATCTCCACATATTAAAAAGGAGATCCCTTCCCGTCTCTCCGCATGGCAATAGTTAAAAAAAAACCCCAAACTGAATCGTTTAAGCGAGCAGAGGATCGGCAGTAATTTCATCCTTTCCACACTCAGTATTCAATGTGCGACTTTGCATATGCTCAACTTTGTGTGCAGTTATATCACTGTAAGGCAAAACCGAAATGAACTGAAATCGCGAGCATCCATCAAAACGAATCAAATGAAAATTATGTTAAACGGCTTTGTTTGCTGCAAAACTCTAACTTAATCAAACTGCCTGCTTTCAAAAGCCCTCCTCTCGCAAACATTAATCTCCGTTTGTGGATTCCTTGGCCTCCCTAAACTCACTCAACAATAAGGATGCTATGATCACCCATCTATTCAGATGTGCTGTAATGCAGGAAGAAAAGTACAGTGATGTGAGGACGAGTCCACCGGCTATATTAACAGGTGCGGGAATGCCGCAGAGACAGAGAATACTCCGGAGTGATCCTTAGATCTATTCTTCTGAGACCAGGCATGAAGAACCTTATTGTGTGCTTTCCAAGCAAGGATTTTTGTTGTCTACCTGTCTGTGGAGCCCAGAGGCGCAGCAGACAAATCATCTGGCATCACGACTTTCATCGGAGACAAGAGCAGCGTTTTAAGCCTGCTGGTGGTGCTCGATGGAAAATACCAGAATGTTGAGTCTCTTGGCCTCGTGGTGATTGCGAGAGATATTATTGTATTTCTCCATTCTTGGCTTGGCTACCTAACTTTCCTTGGAATCTCAGCTTTTCTCTGCAAAGACAGGTTATATAAAGGTTCTGTGGTGCGCCAACACCCTGCATCAGGAGCAGATGTGTGGTGTTTGCTGAAATGATATGAAGTGTCACTCACCCTGACAAGCATGTGAGGGAAGGGTCCGCGGGAGTTTTCAGGCACGTTGATAGGCGGGATGACCCAGTCCCTCTTCTGTCGCCTCAGCCCATTGGCGGAGGAGCTCCTCTGATGTTTTCGAGAGAACCTGATAACTCTGGGCTGGGAGTCCCAGACTCTTGACAGCATTTCTTCAATGCCGACCTGAAAAGAAAAGCACATCATATCATGCCACGTCTCCCACTGAATAGCTCACGCACGCTATCATTTGAAGAATGCTATTTTGCCGTGACAGGTTGGAAGATGAATCTATAAAGTGCTGTAAAGTGACAAGTTTTTCCTCTCCGCCAAAATTGAAACCAAAATACTGGTTGTCACGCTAACAATAAACGCATTTCGGGAGAGTGACAGAGAGGCAAACATGAGGAAATATGAATATAAACATTCATCTGAACACCGCTGCATCATATTTCACGAGGCCCGTGGCAATACACACTTAGCCTGCCCAAGGCCGGACGTCCCCCAGGTTACATGGCTGGGTTCTGTCCTTTGTCTGAATCCCTGCACAGATCTTTTTGAGGCACACATCATTCCCGCCCGCCCCTGTCCTCTCTGTCCCTGCTAAAGACAGAAAACAATACGTGACACTTTGCCCTGACAGAAGCCTATCATCAGGTAAAACAGGTACTGGTGAAATACCAGCGTAATAACAAGGGGAGCTGAGGAGAGGAACAGGAGGCAGTTTGGTTGATGCGGTCGTCACACAGCAACTCCAAATGTCACACAGTCAGTCAGTGATTCTTTTATAAAAAATGTGAGAAACACAGTGTGGAGACGAGGGCCGCAAGTAGCAATTATTTTCATTGTCCGTTAATGTGTTGATCATTTCCGTGGTTAACTGATCAGTTGTTTGTTTAATAAAATGACGCAAAATGTCGATCAAAGCCCAAGATGACGCCCTCAAATGTCCTCAAGAGGGGTAGACAAACCGTACATACAGCAAATATTTAAGAATGTTATCTTTTGTTTCCTTAAAAAATAACTGATTAATCGATGATCAAAATAGTCGGTGATTCATTTCATAGTTAACAACTGATTGATAATCGATGCAGCACAAGTGTAGACCTTTTGGATAACTGTAGTTTTCCTCAGTCTGGAATCTGTCCTCGATTTGTTTGGATGTGTTTACTACTTATTATTTTCGGAGCTGTAGTAGTTTCGGACATCTTTCAGCAGGGACGCAGGGAGTCAGTCCCAGTGTGGGCTGCTGAGGGGCGAGTCTATGTCATGACGTCAGTGTAAATGGCACCTGACACTCAGGTTTCTAATTTGAATGGCCAGGATGACTTGTGCATCTAATCGTTCTTAACAACAATTCACAACAATGTGAGAACGTGTCGCACCGAAGCAGACAGCAAACTTAAACACCAACGTATAATAAGTCAGAGCAGCCACAGACAGGCAGCCACAGTCCACAGCAGCAGGGAGACGGAGAGTGAGGAATTCCCCAGACTCCCAATAAAATTGCTCAATTTTGTGAGGTGCTGAGTAAGAAAAAAACTTTATAAACCTTGTGAAACACTGTCCATGACAAACTGTTAGCTACTTGGCCATCCTTGTAAATGCGGCAGATGTTGTACATTAAGTTTTGTCTTTGCTTGAAAAACATTGTGTGGGTTTGTCCAGTATGTTTACTGCGTATAGCCTGGAAGTGAGATCCAACACCTAGTGCTGGGTGAGAACTGGTCAACTGTCCCACTTGTGATCGGTTAACCAAAGACGCATGCTGCCGCCAGCGATAACCAGACTCACAGTCTGCAGTATAGTTCATGCACTTGATTGATAAACCACAGAACTTGTTGCGTACATTTACAAAGCCTGGTATCAGGAGGTGCTGCAGCCCCCTCAGCACCCCTCGTTTCTGAGCCCATGTGATACCACAGCAACATAGGCACCTCCTATGTAGGAATGTATGGGTGTATATATATATATATATACACACACACACCACCCCTCCAGCTATAGCTGCAGAAGGAAGATTGTGTTTTTACTCATCTTGCCAGCTGAAATAAGGGTTAGAAGGGTGTGTAAAAGACTGAGTGTTTTTTTCCCCGACTCTCTGCGGTGTCCTCCTGTGTAAGATGGTTGTATTGCTGTAATCCAGCTAATCCTATTGTTGTCTCTGCGCCCCGCGCACACACACACACACACACACACACACGCACACTCGCTGGCAGTGTGCCGCTGTCACCTGAAGCACAGTGGAAATCCTGCTGCTCATCCCACCTGGAACACACACGTCGCGGTCACACGTCTGCACACGAGCGACCGCAGACGCTTCGCTGCACCGAACGCAGGCCGGCGGTTCAGCCTATCAATATACACCTGCTTTGCAGACTGTAAGCTACACCTGAGCTGTGCATATTTTTCATGTTTTGGTTCAGCTTCACACGTTCACAGCTCAGAAGGTTTGGACGGCGAGCTGCAGACGGCCGAGGGGTTGAAGGGTTTAGCTGGTGGGCCGGAGGCTGACGTAGAGGGAGCGGGGCGAGGCGGAGGCGAGGCGAGGCGGCCGGGCGGATGGTTAGAGGACAGAACGAGGAACGAGGTGACCAGATGTGTTTCCCAGATAAGATAACTCTCGTTCCAGCAGCGCTCATCCAAAACACTCACAGGTACCAACTGGCACGGGGGAGGCAGGGTGCTGCCAGCCTCCTCCACGGGCGGCAGGTGGAATTAGTCTCTGTCTCTGAATGTGTGTGTGAGTGTGTTTCTGTTTGCAGATGCTCATTTGAAACCGACAAAAAAACAAGGGAAAACAAACAAGTATTAAAAAAAAACAAACAGGCGACAGAGGATAAACAGCACTCTGTGTGGCAGACGGCAGTGACTCATCAGGACTGTCTCCACGTCCCCGCACATGGACAGTTCTGACATGTATGATACCACGACACTGCTCAGTCAGTGTGCTGCTACCATGATAGAGTCCTTATCTGCTTTCTCACCTATCAGCAGTCAAACACAGTGAAAGAATATTCTCTCTACGCGCCAATCAGCCCGCTGACGAAGGCCTGAATGTATCGAGGTTGAGGCGTCCGATTGGCCCGATCAACATTCCTTTGGATGTGCCGCCAAAATAGAACCGAGGAGGGGAGACGGTCAGTCGGAGAGACAGACACGGAGGACGGAGACAATGAGAGGGAGAGGTCCTTTATTGTGGGCCTGCTCGTGGATGATATCGGCGCGGCGGCTGCATGTGACTGTCACTTTCAAACAGCATGGCGGATGACAGGCGGCTGGCACTGTGACAAAGGAAAGAAAGAAAAACTGGAACAAGCTCTCGGTGGGCTGCCAGGATGCTAGGTGCCCATTAGGGTTGGGGGATTTTTGTTTTCGTTGGAGTGTGTGTGTGCGCGAGTGTGTTCAGTCATGCCTGCCTGTGCACATATGGGAAATCATGTGTGGCGGCCTCGATGCGAGCATGTGTGCGCGCGTAACAAATGTGTAAAAATAATGCATGAACATATGTGCGGGTGGATTTGTCTCCGAGTGCGTGCGTGCGCGAACGCTTGACGAGGAGTCGGTTAGTGTGTCCCTGAAACCCAGAGGCGGCCGGGGCCAGCTGGCAGCTTCTTGCTCCCAGGCAGCCCTGCACGTTGCCTGGGCATTCTTCGGGCCCGCAGCCCCCGAGCCCTGGAGCTGACATCTGGAGGTTATCAGCCTGACAAACAGGCAAGAACGATACAATAAGAGCGTGTGCTCATTGCTCATTCTCCGTTCAGTATGGCTCCGAAAACATTTGATTCAGGTCTTTTGATGTTATTTTCTTTATGTCTTTAGCGCCGCGGTTCCCTTTGCTGGTTCCCTATGATAAAAAGCGGGAGATCAGAGTGCCTGTCTTCAGTAAGGAGAATGTTCTCCCACGGGATCTCGTCTCAAAAAGTGAGGAAAAATAACGTTTAACTTTGTATTAAAAACACAAGAAGCGTTGACACTCTCGTCGCTGCTATTTGCCGGTTGATACCTGCAGGTCTCTCTCGCGGATTGTCTAAAATAATCAGGCTATAATCGCAAAGTTAAAGCACACAGCGAAAGCGCCGCCATCCAACCCTGCCGGTGTTGCCTTTCGATGACCAGCTGACCCCCGGGGTCCTGCGTTCCACCCCGCTGCCGGCCTTCGCCGTAATCTACCTTGAACAGGTGAGGCCGTCTGGGGAGAGCGCGGTGAAAATGCAAATCAAATAAGCACTAAAACCCGCTCCGGCAAACCGGTCGACTCCAAATCCAGTGGCGCATAACTGATGGGCTCTAAGCTGGTGGAGAAGGCAAAACAACGTGCCATGAAATCAGTACGAGCTGGAGAGCACTCCACGAGAGGCCCTACCTGCGCGAGGTGCGATAGCCTGAGTACATAAACACGGCGGGAAAGGGCTCTCAGGCCAAAGATGCTCTACACTTCAATTGCCGCGGTATTGTACGAGGGAAAATTAAATAGCAAAATGAGCCGGTTGATCATGGAGCACATATTCCAAGTATGTTAATTTCTGCTACCAAAACGGCGCAGCGAGAAAGCAAGCCAGTTATTAAAAGCAAATCAGTGCACTCTCACCGGCGCCGTACAGCAAAGCAAGCATAGCAAGAGCGGAGAGCCGCGGTGTATTGAAGTCATCTGAGTCGCGGCGAAGAAAGCGTATTATTTATAACAGCATCTCTCTCTGCACATTATCTGTGTCCACACACGGCGGAGGGAACAAAATGAGTTGGTATTTGAGCTGTCTGTCTTTTAATCGCCACTGGGAAGAAGAGGATATCCTGAGCTGTTTATATCCCCCCGCCGCTGCTGCCCTGTTGATTACCCACAGATAGGTTGCGGTCGGGTGATGCGATTATGATTACGTCTTTTTCTAAAATAACTATTGACTTTCAGAACAAAGCGCCGGGCTCTGATAACAACTACTCGGCTCTGTGTGTGTGTTTACCCAACTGGAAAAGGAAAAATGGGCGACACAGTTCAAAAACACTGCAGTGCACTGATAACGCCGATAAGTTTTAACTTCTAAACCCACAAATCATGTGAAGCCATTGCACTAAGCAACACACACACACAGACACACACCCACACACACACACTCCTGTTAACTGACTTACTGACTTCTCTGGTTTACAGTGCTATAAATCAAAGGAGAACTAATATCGAACAGTTCCACCGCTGCTGCTGCGACAGTTAGGTTCGGCCGGTACCTCTAATCAGAAAAGTGTCCAAGTTGATTTTGGCAAACAAGGGGGAATTTGGAGCATCTCAGCTGGAGAGGACGGGACCTTTGGGTGCCACTTTGTGATTAAAAGTGCCAAATATATTCCACACGACATACGCAGACACATATTCAATTGTCATTATGGACCCGACAAACACTTGACATATTTATTGGTGCAATATGAATATATCACACTCAAACCAAAGAGATGGTAGCACATCAGCAAAGTAACTGCTAACTGCTGCCAACTGCATCTGCAGATGACTACTTAGCTCAGTTAGCCCTGCAGCTAGCAGTATGGACTGGGACTTCAGAGCACCCGGGGAATGTTGGTGCTGACGCCGCTACCATAATAACTTTGGACCTGGAAGAGCCGTGGCTAGCTAGTTAGCATGCTAACTTCACTAGAAACATTGCATCACAATACATAGTTGCCATGACGTCAGAACTGTTGTTCCTTTACATTCGATTTATAATTGTAGCTCATTTTTGAATGTTTTGAACTTAAATTCTTACGTATTGCACCTTAAATTATTACTCATCTGGATAGAACATGGACATAGAACCCTTTTATTTTCCAATGGGTTTAATCTAGAAAAGAAAAGGGTTCTTCAAGGGTCCTTTGAAATACAGGGTTGTTCAGAAGCAAATGGTTCCGAGTAGAACCTCAGCCCTTTTAAAAGAACATTAGGATCCCTTAAATCTAAGAGTGAAGATCTTTATATCTATCTTTTAAAATATTTGATATAGGCAGTCAACATAGGCCGTTCTTTTCTCCTCTTGCTGGGACCGCTAGTGGCGAGGAGGCCCGAGGCATGGTTCTTGAATGCCTGTGGTTGGATCCTGCACGGCTCACCCTCCCATACGCTTGCCGCTAACAACATGTAAAACGTGACAGTCCCTCTCAATACGTAGGCAGCATTGGATTTGTCCGCTCTGGGCTACTGTAGAAGAGTCTCATTCTAAGTTATCAAAAAAACTAATTTCAGTCGATTATACATGTATGAAAACCTATTTATGAATATTATATTCCATTTATGACAACAGATCACAGTGAATCTTACTTTCTGGACTTCTGGCCTTGAGGCACCATTGTGCAGTAACTACTTGTGTGGTGGTGTCAGGTAATAATGTTGAAATAATGTGTTTCTGTTGCCCTCTTTGTGCTTTTCCTCTTGTTTAAATGCATAACCTTTCAAACTCAAGGAGCAGGACCGCGAGGGCAGCAGGGAGCGGGAGGTCCAGGGACACTGACCCCCGCCCACGGAGTCAGAGCCGAGTCTGTAGGGGCCGTTTGACACCACAGCAGGTCACCGATGCAAACCGGACTCTGCTGCTGCTCTGCATGGACTGATTTTCTGCCTCTTCCACTCCAAACGAGTGCTGGCAGTTTCACAAATGCTAAGTAAAACTATGAGTTAACCAGACAGAAAAGTCTACAGTAGGATCACTTATAAATGTCATCCTTCCCACTCAAGTCATAAATAGTAGATGTCAGCGAGGACAAACTGTTTAAAAGGGTGATTTTTCAGCCTTGTGGAGGTTGTCACTCAATGTTTCCTTCAATTGCTTATATTTTATGCAGTTTTAATAATTTGGGACCATCAGACATGGCAGTATTCATCTGTAGAGCGTGTGACGAGCAGCAAGTTACCGACAGCCAACGTGTTTTTCTCACAGCGTACTGCCGCACATGCTGTATTTCAATAACTGTATTTTTTATGATTAAAATGAAACAGGTATTCATGATTTGTCCTTTTCCTCAGGGTGTAGCGGGAGATTGGAACGCAATTCCACTGCAGCACTCATTTATATCATCTGAGGAGAAAGTGACGGCAACACACGTGAACGCTGCTCTGGAAAAAAAAATAAACCGGCTGTACGTATAAAACCAGCTTTTCAAATTTCTATACGATTAGAAAAAAAACACATTTATTTCTTGTTCAATTATTGAATCTTTTTTTCGCGCTCCGCGATGTGGGGGACATAATTATACGCTGAAACTACATCACCTGGTCCTCGGCAGACTCCGGCAGAGTGGAACATTAGCTCAATCAATGTCAATTATTTCCCAGTCTCCATTATTGCACTGCCAGGAGTGGGCAGAATTTTAATCCCCTCTCTGCAATTGCTTTAGCTACATGAGTCTTGGGCTTTTTGTCATGATTAGAAACATGACTCAACATTAAGCCCGGTGGCGTTCAACAAGTAGCGCAGGAAAAATGGTAATGGGTGAGCCGCTCGACAAAGTGCAGCCCCGGTAGTGGGAGTCGGTAACGGCGACGATACGTTTGGGCCTGTGTGGTTTTACAGTATCTGTTGGTTCTGATCATCTGAAGTAAGCCTCACTGCATCTCACCCCGTTCACGTTTTGGCTGTTTCGTGAAAGCGATCCTCTGTCTTTACTAGTCGATTCCTTTATCTGGAGGATGCTTTACGCTTTCTGCAACAAACAGAGACGCTCGTTTAATCAGGAAAAAAACCTTGCCGGATTGGGTTTTGGTAGCATTTTATGGAACTCAAATCCAGTTTTAAATCCTCTTATCAAATATAATGAGGTTCAGCTGTCATCTCTTGCGAGTAACTTCACTAAAACAAAGATCTGGAATCAGCATTTGCTGGCTGATTAGGCGGAGAGCAGCGAAAGTAATTTGCACAACCTGTTGCTCGAATGTGTAAATGAGATGTAGAGATATCGGACGATGGCGGCCGTGCTGTTTGAAATGTTAATTAAATGTGTCTGGCGCGTCGAAATACCAACTTGGTTCTACACCTTATTTTTCACCAGCCACTCGCTGCAGGCACCAGAGGTCACAATGCTGAACCAGGGCTGCACAGTTAATTGAAATATTTTCAATAATAAAAGTAGAAGCTGCAATCTTTTAATGATATGGTGAATCATATCACCATAACATGCAGTCATATGTAGAAATATTACGGTTGTAACGTCAAATAATCAAAATATGGAAACGGCATGCATCCATACATGCCATCATGTCCTACATTTTCGAGGGGAGAGCAGTCACTCACAAAAACGCGTTCTTTGTCACTGAGTGATGATTTCTTTCCACTGACCAACTGTCTTCGGCTGAGTGACGGTGCAGGCAGCACATGAACCAGACAACAGCGAACGTGTTATTAGATCCCTTACGGAATTAATATCAATTAACTACAGCTGATTTTGTATAATCCTCCACTGGTGATGATTATCGGCTTAAAGGATAAGTTCACCCAAAGATGAAAATTAAGTCATTATCGACTCAGCCCCATGCCGATGGGAGGTCACGTGAAAATTTGTGGTCCACAAAAATATTTTGGAGCTTCACAACAAAAAGATATTGCAGCATGCTCCTAAACAATTGAGGATGATGGGGACTTGTTTAAAAAGACGTGATTTACATACTTTTTAAAGCTGAAATCTTCACTGTAGCCGCTAAGCTAAAAGCATTCGCATTGCACCCTCTTTGAAGTGGGTGCACAAGCTTGACCGCACATCGAGGGAGTGAATATTGGCTTTTCTTTCAAGAAACTGAAGCAAGTCCAGTTGCCTACTATATACATCAGCACGTGGCATTACCATGACCTGGATGACCTGGATGACCTTCATCAACATTGTCTTTCCGAATCAATTTGGGATCTAAGGGCATCCTGAGACTTGTATCACACTGGACGAGCTGTTTTGAATTTTTTTTAAATTACGTTTTGAAGTCCCCATCCACTTTTTTGGCCGTGAAGGCAATGACGACACTTTATCCTTTAAAGTTTAAAATGATGCATAAAAAGAGAGGCCTGCGACCTGAAAGTTTCCTACATTTAGAATCCAACGTCACAAGTGTGAAATTTAAAATAATAACACACGGAGAGAACCTAATCCAACCTTAACGCCTCCCATCTGTGGAGAGTGTTTTGCAGGATAAGTTGGGATCAGACGAGATACCAGCCTGCTAGCTTTCTCCAACTGTCACACAGACAAAGCAGTTCAGTGACGAACACCAAGTTTATGGAAACACTTCTCAAGTGTTTGTGTGCCTGAGTTCTTCCTCTCTTGTTACCTTTGTCAGGCCGAAAGGATGAGGATGTCCGGCCAGAGCTAGCTTAACGGTGGTCTCCCAGATGTGCGGGTCGTGGAGCCCCCGGGCCGTCACCATGAACTGGACGGGCTCCGACAGGTTGGCCACCTCCTGCTCCGCGTACACCGTCCCATCGGGCCTCACGCTGAAGTTGGGGTCGTTGCTGACGAAGCCCACCTCTCTGCTGCGCTGGCAGTCCTCAAACTTCACTGCAGAGACGGACAGAAAGGGGGAGAGGCGGTACAGAATTAGAGAGCGGCACAGTGAGATTTACTCCATGAGGTGTTCGCAAATCCTTGACACATCTGGCAGGCTTAAGATTAACCTGCATCCATCAAGACGTATCTTGAAATATCTCATCCCCTCCGCTGTCACTTTGGATTCCCCGCTTTGACGTCTTTGGCAAAACAAACTGCTTATCACTTCCTGAACCGGAATACACGGGAGGGAACCTAATTCTTTTTCAAATCATTCTTTTCCCAAACTAGACAGATAGCAATGTCAAAACAGCGTTTCTCTCGGCTTCTCCAGGGGAAGGCATGAAGAGAAGGTCTAAAGCACATTAGGCTGACTGGGCCAATTGGGCCTCCATGCTCTGCCTGCCAAGCACATGGAGCACAGTGCTGAATGACATTTGGAGGGTTCTGCTCGACTGAGACAAAAGAGAAGCTGTGAGAAGTCTCATGTTTGGACACACACAAGATATACTGCCGTTCCTGTGCACCCAACGCGTTTGTATGGGAGAACGGCGCGGCGGCGGGGGGGTGTGAGCAGCCTTTCCACTCGGTGAAGGGGAGGACAGATGAGAAACACGGTTTAGTGCTTCAGAGCAGATTCTCCAGTGACAGCTGACATGAATATGCCATTACAGCACAGAAAACGCAGGAGAAGCCTACAGAGTCTCAGACACGGCTATTTGGAAAAACTCTTTCAGTCCGTTGCCAAATTCAATCAACGCTCGGCGCATAATTTCCCCGTGATTCACAGCGTGATGCAATGGCATGAATGTTGAGAGTGACTGATTATTGTTTTCAACATGTCTATTATGTTAACACACACACACACACACACACACACTATCCCTTGTCTCCCTACACCCCCAAGATGAAAAGCGTGCGCTTTGATCTTATCACAAAAACTCTGGCTGCTGATAACAAGACAAATTGATTTCATAAATCACCCGGGGAACAGATCGCCTGTTCTGAGCCGCGGCGGCGTGATTTTTCAAAAATCCGGCGTGAAGAATTCTGCACGGCAAGCTTTTTATCAAGCCATCTATTTAATTTATCGCCCAGCTTCCTGTCAAAAAGCGGCTCCCGAACAACAGGCCAATAAAGCGCGGGATCTGCCTCGGCCACCGCAGCCCGCCGCCGCACAAATGAGCCCGCTTGTTTTTCAGCCCGCCGGAGTAATTGCGTGCGTAATGGGACGGATGGTAAACACAGTTTTGACAATGTGTGCATCTGTCTGCGTTGGCGAACGCCATCCATAGTTTCATTAAAAAAAAAAAAAAACGCACACGGCCCAGTGGAGAACGTCCCTACATGAGCGATAAGCGATTGCCTTGCTTTGGGGATCATTTATCAGGGTTTGGGGGGCGGGGGGTGCGATTTAACATCGGGTTGTGACAATGTGACACGGACCTGCTTGAATTGTCCACAGATGAATTGTGATGGCGGGCATGTATTATGTAAATGACTTCAATTAGCTTGAACTGAGCTGGCTAATTGTTGTCACTTAGACAGGTCTCTTGTGGTGCAGCTGGAGGAGCGAGGCTTAAGGACACGCGCACTGCGAAGGTGCTGCTCATGAATGTGTGCGTGTGTGTTTGTGTGTGTGTGTGTGTGTGAGCGCGTAGGAGTCAGTTCAGCCGGTTTGAGAACGTCGGTCCGCAGCTGGTGCATATATTAATTTCGATCTTAATTCTACAATA
Organism: Lagodon rhomboides; assembly: GCA_039737535.1. Lineage (NCBI taxonomy): Eukaryota > Metazoa > Chordata > Actinopteri > Spariformes > Sparidae > Lagodon > Lagodon rhomboides. Next base: position 10,350,738 of record CM077785.1, on the reverse strand, counting down.
AAGCCAGCGAGGTCTCCGTGGGTCTGTCTCCTGCCTCCTCTGTTGTGCTGGTGCCAGTTGGCATGGGAACACACATGGGGTCTGTGAGGCATTGCCATTGTGCAGCATTGTAAGAGGAGCGTCTTTGATTCGCTGTAAAGGCCTCTCTCCGTTTACCATTCACCGCCTACTGGTATGCACCCTTGAGGGACCGAGCCATGACCCTGATCCCGAACATCTACTTAGTGCGAAAATATTCATAAATGCGTTGCTATTCATTAAAAATCCAGTTCACAAAGCGCATTTAAATCAGGTGGTGGGATCTGATCTGCCGCGCTGTTTAAATGGAGATGAAAGCGGCGGAAAGAGACAACGCCGAGACGAGATTCTGATAGAGAAGCTGTGTGTGTGTGTGTGTGTCTGGCAGGGAGAGGGGAGATGGTGGGATAAAAAGGAGAAGGCGGGAGACGCAGATAGTGTTGCAGAAAACAGAAAAAAAAATATAAGCAGAGATACGTTGCAGAATACAGAATGTGTAAACTGAACCGTAATTGAAACAATTCTCAACAAAGTCCCTTCGTCTCCAGACAAGGCGAGCCGATGTGCAGAAGTGGCGGCGCAGATTGTTCATTGCTGTCGCATCACATCAGTAAATGAAAACAGACACTGTTGATAACAAATCTGTGCTTATTTATTGTTACTGTTCTGCAGCCCATGTAATTCATTTTGTCATCTCACGCTTGGCAAACTGCGGCATGCTTTTGTGCGAAAAGTTGAACTTGAAGAGACTGAATGCAGATGAGGTTTCAAGGTGTTTTCTAAGGTGACGGCCCTGAAGGTCAGTAGACCCACAGTCCTTAATCTAAAAAATAAAAAAATTAAATTTTAAATTGCGGGATTAAAAAGGTTGAATAAATTGACTCAAATAATCAACACAATGTGAAGAAATACCAGTTTTGATGTTATGTCAAAGACGTATTGTGTTGCAGAGACATCTAGTTAAGTTAGCATGCTAACCAGCAGTCCATGGCTCATGTGCTAGTGGTGTGAGCCAAGGACGTCACATTAAAACCAGGTTACAGCATCACAGGCGGAGCCCCAGTCATTCTTGTCGAAGCTGTTCAGTGGCACATGAAGCCAAAAAAGCTTGACTTCCCAGTTATAAAACTACCCGGATCTTCTGTGTTGTGGGGCCGACCGAGACTTCCGCCAACCAGCTAACTTCCAGTTTAGCGTCACGGCTAACGTGGTAGAGAGATAAATGATTTAATAAGCGGCCCTTCTGGGCTTTCCACATTCTATTGGACCAAATGGCTCAAAGGAACACTAGCTACGCTCAAGTGAGCTAAGCAGGTGATGGCAACTATAGCTAGCAGCAGTTAGCGGCTAACATGCTGCCTCCTGTTTGTTTGGAGTATGAATTCATCAGGAAGCCAGTTCTTACCTATTTCACACTTTAATGACGTATCCTCATCACCTGGTCACTTTACCTGGAGGAACATGCACAGTGCAGGTCTGGCCTTTGGCAATGTGGGAAAGCTGAAGACTGTCAGTCTTTCTGCTATAGTACATATACTTCACAATCTGACAAATGCTGTGCTAAAACAAATGCTGACAAATGCTGTGCTGAAACCTTCTCAGTCTTCACAGGTGATCTTTATGATCATAAAATCCCACGCTAGGACATCAGACTTTGCCTCCAGATATTGAGGGGTAATTGCAGCTTGAAAAGAATATAGTTAATTTCAACGCCTCCGAGTTAAGACACCCAGTCGACATGACGCCATCGCCACATCCAAGTGTGGATGGCAGCTTACTCATAGGCTGCGTGTGTGTGTGTGTCATTAGCTTCTCTCGGTGACTCTTGATTGATGTAGAAGATCAACAAAATGTCTAATGGGAGACGTTGTGACAAAACATTTCAAGCCGCTGGGTGCCCCTTGTTTACCCAGCATGCATCTCTCTGCCAGGGTGAAGACTGTCGGCAGAACTCACTGTGTTCAATTTTTCAAGACCTCTCTGCAGCCAGACGCTCCGATGAATTTCTGAACATATTCCACTCGAACAACATGGAGTCAAATGTGAATCGATGCACTGAATTGACCAAACAATCTCTGTACGGTACTATATAATGTATATATGTATGTATAATACATGCGGGTGATGACAGTGAGTGGGTGTAGCTAATGCGCTCTATGGGTAGGCTGATGGTGTTGCTTCAAACAGCCATCTCATACAGTGCAAACTGTATAAAGGAGAGACAATTTTGTGCTTTGCTGACTCAAAGATCAATTGTGTCAATTGCCTTCTTCATCGTAGGGTGTATAAATGTGTGTGTGTGTGTGTGTGTGTGTGTGTGTGTCTGTACTCTGGCTTGGTTCCCTGAAGTTGATGAGAAAAACATCAGGGGTATTAAACCACCAGCTCAAGTGTGCGTGTGTGTTTGTATTCTGCTCTTCTATTATTTTGTACCCAAGATGTGTGTGTGTGTGTGTGTGTAGCGGGTGTTGGTCTGCCTCTGTGTGTCCCTGTGTGTAAGCTTCTCAGAGTGTGTGTGTGTGTGTGTGTGTGTCAGAGTGTGTCCTGTATATTTTAGTGTGTCCTGCCATCCACAGCGGTGTTTGGCAGGCTGCTGAGGCTGGTGTCATTCTGCTCAGCTGCTCTCCTCTGGACTCGTACGGCAGAGAACATGTTGTCCAGCAGAGCGGCTAGCGTGGCACAGACGCGGCTAAAACAGGGCGGGCAAGCAGCCGTGACCACCGACCGCCGAGCCCTCCAAGGACACGCACGCACACACACATACAGAGAGAGAGAGAGAGAGAGAGAGAGAGACAGGTTTATGCTCTTTGTCTCTTCCTGCTTGTAAATCCACGACAACACCCCAGAGGAGGCCAAAGCGGCTCTTGTATGGACACGTTACATGTGCATAATGTAGATGGCGAGCAGTAACAGCGCGCCGCCTGCTTTGTGCATCCACATGGAGCGTGCCTCCCTCGTCCCCCTGCGCCCGCCCACACCGTGTTCACCTGTCCACCGCCCACGCCTCCCCCTCTCCTCATCTTGTCTCCTCCCTGTCCTCCGCGCTCTCCCTCGTGCAGCCCCCGTTTCCTCCCTGCTTAACCCTCCTCCCCGCCCGTCCTCCTCCATCCTCCTCTCGTATCACCTGCAGGCCTTCTCCCCCGTGCGAACCAGGGCAGCCAGCCTGAGCCGACGGCCCAGACAGACATAAAAATGGGCACCCCGGTGGGTCGCTTACTACCATTGTTAAAGCGAGCCGAGGGAACGGCACAGAGCTAATAGTGCGGGGAGGAAAAAAAACGACATTAAAAAAAAAGGTCACGTCAGTCCCATTTTGGCATTTACACGCTGGTTTTAGAAGCGATTACATGATTTTTACAGATCATTTTTAAGATTTAAGCGGGTCTTTTTATAGACCTGCTTTCATGTAACAACCTTTATTACTGTTCTTAGCATCCCTTTTATGATTTCTGCCTTTTCTTCTGCCTGCCTCACCTCGTATTTATTGCTTTTACTGCTCATTTGATCTGTTTTTAATGAGCCGCAAAGTGCTTTCTTTTTGTGATTTAAACGGTCTATAAATAAAGATTATGATAATCGGTTAAAATAGACCCCTGACAGCGAACACACTGTATATGAAAAAGGCTTGACACAAAGAGAGGTTTAAGTTGAAAGTCAGACACTCAGGTATATTATGAAGAGACCTGGTAAACAGGCCCAGACTGAGCATATGGAGGCTGCTGTAGTTAAGGTGCTGTTCATTCCGGTCGTGGCACGGCGCTAAGTAAACATTCCCTCTGGTACCCTGCTGATTTCCTCAAGCCATCGGGAAAATCAACGCCACCCACTCAATTTGCAAATAACAGTATTTCTGCCAGGCAGAGGGTGTGATAGACAGCCCACTGACGAGTCAAATAACACTGCTAAAACACTGAGCACACTGTAGACGAGAGGCTGCCGAGAGCGCTAGAACAGCTCGAAAAGGACCGCGACTCCGGCGTCTCGTGTGCGCACGAGTAGCTTGATCGGCCATCGTTATTTGCCCATTTTAATCGCGCTTTTAATTTTTGGCGAGTTGAGTCTACAATGACTAATTCATTAAAAATGACAAATCTGATTCAACTCGCCCGCGCTGAGAATTAAAACCGAAAAATAAATGAAACGCGAGGACGCTCGAGCATTTGTTTTCTCGGCGCTCTGATAAGAAGTGCCACTCACACAAGTAGCCGATTAAATTTTTTCTTAATGATACGCTGCATCAAATGTGTCTCTGGGAAACAAAACACAAAGGCTTAATTTGCTAACGAGGAGATTAGACCCTTGAATTCCGCGTGAAAATCCTCCGCTGATAGCAACGAACCCAAAACAGGCCTGTGAAAAAAAAACCCTGGACCCGATCCCCGAAGTGTCAGCCTCAAGAAACAGCTGGGACTTCAGCTCGCCTGCCAAACATTCTTAAACGCTCTCGTCGGAGAACTGCAAGGTTTCGATAAACTAAAACAAACCCTAAAGGTGCGTGTAATCCTCAAGTCTGAGTATCAACTTGAAAAAGGAAGGTTTTTTCGCCCGACTGTGACATTATAGGAGCTTAAAGTCTCCTCGAGACACGTTTGAGTGGTAATACTCGAGGAGGACTGAGAAAAGTTTGCACCTTCCAGTGGGCGGAGAAGTTGCTGCAGACGTAAGAGGCGTGATTGGCAAGTAAAAAATGGGAAATGTATTTTCTGACGTCTTAATTTATCACAACCGAAGTGCAGCATCTCGGATCCGTCGTGGAACCCGAGGCGTCCCATGCAGAACATCCACAACCCTCCAAACTCTTTTTTGAAATGCGGCCCACTGTGCCCCCACAGGAATGCTTATAACTAATTCAATTTACATGCTGCTGTTTTTAAAACACTGCAGGTACAATGTGACTTTCCTGAAAAGACTTTTTTTTTTTTTTTTTTTGCCGCAGTTGGAAATGAATTTCTCTGCCTCTGCAGTTCTCTGTTTTAACAAAAGCCCACACAGCTCCCTCTGACAGCTCGCTCTCACAAAAGGAAACCACTGCGACTCAAGTGTGTGTGCGTGTGTGTGTGTGTGTGTGTGTCACTGTGTGTGCTTGTGCGCGCGAGGGAGCCGGAGTGAGAGAGAGACATAAAGACGGCGAGGGAAGAGGGACATCGGAGTGGGAGTGTGTGACACGGGCTCTTTGCATATACGATTATTACAGCTGATGCGTAAATGGGTATGGGTGTCATCGACTCGCAGCGCACTCAGAGGTGTGTGTGTGTGTGTGTGTGTGTGTGCGTGGGAGAGGCGGTGCTGTCAACCTGCATTTGTGTGCGTCAGTGCTCATGTTTCACTTTTTAAACACCGCATGCTTGTTATCCGTCGCTGGCGCTCTTACAGCGGCTGAACAAAACCTTGTCACATTGTTAGCGCTGCTGTCACATCTATAGGGCCAACTTCCGCCCACAAAACCTGTCGCCCCCACCCCGTCACCCCCTTTGTCTTCCTTCCATCACCTCCCTTCTAGCGGGTATGGATGTAACAGCTGTAAAAGAAGGGCCCTCCTGCGTCGGAGCCTGTCAGGATCCGGAGAGTCTTTTCGGCTGCAGATGTGCCTGTAATGTAAACTCACGCATGCAGGATGCTGTGTGGGCCCCGAGCTCTGTGGGGGGTTTCTCAAAGGTTGTCGCGGCGTTTCAACGGATTATGAAGATCTCCTCGCAGATATTTTGTTTTCCTCTGCACGCCACCCTCTCTCGCACATCATCGCATTACACACGGCGCCGCATTACAGCTGTAAGCGTTGCAGCGAAACGCCTTCCCGCGAGTTTTGGGCCGGGGCACTTTTCGGGTAGAGCGTCCGGGGTTCTGCACATCCCCCTCGCTCTTATCTCTGCATTAGCCTCCCTCTCACGGGCACGGGGCGTGAGAGGAGGCTTGAGGAATGAGAAAAGGGGAAAGAGGCGAGATAAAGAGGGAGAGCGGGAGCAAAGCAGAGCGGATGCAATTAAAAGACTGGGTCACAGATCGCAGTGCCAAGCGTCAGTGTGATTAATACACCACCATTCAGCCCAGGAGCTTTTCTGCTCTCCGTGTGGATGTGTGTGTGTGTGAGGGTTTTGTTTGTGAATCGGTTATCTCCAGAGCGTGCCGCAGCTAGGGGGCACCAGTGCGTCTCGATACGTGCTATCCTCAGGTGAGCCGGGATTAACCCTTTTTAAGGTTGTGTCAGGAATTCCGATGACCCGGACAAACAGGTTTGAGGACACGATCCGTCCGTCTGAGCTCTTTCACTGAACAAACTCACCGCCGAGTTAAGATTTTTCCCCCAGTCCGCCTTTTATGCGGAAGCACTGGCTTTAAAACTTTCAATAGATGAGTAATTATAACGAGACAATCCTAAAACACTGATTATGAATTCTGGCTCAAGTTCACTGGTTCACACTGTTGTGAACTTTAATGAACACCCACTATCCTTGAGTTTTTTTTGTTGCATGCCTTGCGGCTAATCATCTCATCAGAAGCTACCCACTAATTTCAGACCGTGCCAAAACAGTGGAATCTGGCTCCCAATCAATCCGTCCTCTGCGAGAAAAATAGACCGGCATCAAGGCAGCAAACAACGCTCGGGAGAAAAAAAACTAAAAAATTCCCCCGGTCGAGCTGGTGGCCCTTCCCAGAGTCTTATGGTAATGAGAGACGCTCCTTCTTGAAACACAGCTAGCTGCGCAAACATATCAACTGATTCTTTTTCCTTTACTTCTTTCATCCGGCTCCCACTCACCAGACCTTGCCTTCAAGGCTTCCCCTTCGATTTAGCGCGAGCGGAGAAGGAGCCGCGCTTTATCACAGCAATATCTTTTTTTAAGGAGGTGAAGCGAAGAGACTGCCTCAAGGCTACATGCTGCCTGTTATCTCCCAGTACAATATAATAATTTCACATCGCCCAGAGCCAGGTGGCGGGACCTCAGCAGGGCCAGGTGACAAAAAGAGGGGACGGTGAGCAAACTAGGGGGGCAAGGATGAGGGGACAAAAGGGGCTTCTGGGAAATATCCGTGACTCTCGCTCAACCGTATAATGACTGTAATGAAAACCCATTATTCTCAAGAAAATGTGTTTTTTTTCTCTCTCTCCCTCTCCTGTGATTCGCATCGGCCCGTCTGCACACATCGTACAAACTTCAGGTTCCAGATAACGGTCACGCTTTCCTCATAATAACCGAGATGCCTTCCATTTGGACTGGGGGAGACGTTACGGGTAAATGACGCAAGGCAGCGCTCAGCCCGCGTCCAGCGTTTCGTGTACGGCGGCGGGTGGTTATTTTTAGCCGCTCTTCATTACCCTGGAGACTGGACTCGGTAAAACGCTGTAAGACTAAAAACAGGCCTCCTCCTCCTCCCCCCCCGCCGCCCCTCCTCCCCATCCTCCGAGAAACTAACTCACGAGGTAATCAGCTTTTAATTTCCTCGCCTCTCTGTTGTTCTTGCTCATTTTATCTCTCTCCCCCTCGCAGCTCCCGCTCTCCGTCACCCTCGCGTGCCGACGGAGCCCGACCGGCATCCGGCGAAGCCCCTTCCCCTTCGCTCCTTCCTCCTTTTTTCTCCCCATCTTCTGGCGGTATTAGCATAAAACTGTTTGCATCCTTCCCTGGTGATTGTTTAGCTGCTGTGTTCAGCATCTTGATTTGATTCCCCACAATTGCCCTAATTAGCATTACAAATATACACTTAGAGAGGAGCAGAAATATCTGTTATGGCTGACAGACTAATTTAAAGGGAAACGGAGGCCGGAGGAAGAGGCGAGACTAAATTCGTGTGATAAAAAGGTGTATCATGGCGTCTCAGTAATGAGGTGTCTTATCCGCGTCCGCTCAAACTACACCTTCTCTGCATTTATTTAAATCGATGAGTGGCGCGTTTGCCTTAACTGGATGTAAAAGAACGCCGAGCAGCCGACGCTGGAAACATATCGGATACTAACTCGCGATAAAAGGTGTAATCACAACAAGAAGCGCGGCCCTTATCTTCCCTCGCTCTCTCCAGCCCCAGTCATGTCGTCTAAAGCCAATGATTAGACCTAAGACAGATCTCTCTCATTATCTGTTGCTCTCATCCATTTCACCCTAATCCTGTCTCTACTCCGAAGACCCCAGGGGCAAGCGATAGGCCGCGGCCAGCCATTAGTCTCCGAGGCCCCGAGACCAGCGACACGGCTCATCTGTACTTTTCCCCAAGAGGGAGATCTGAGGCCAGCTCAGAGGTCAGCTGTCACTCTCCCGTAAGTGCCGCGCCGCTTCTTTGTCGACTCTTCATTTGGGTTCACACGGACCGCTTCAAGATCTTCGCCTCGCAGCCGGCTGCTCATTTTCCACCCATCTGATCTGAGGAGGAAGGCTGCGAGATGAAAACACGAAGCCGAGGTGCTGTTGAACGAGCGGTTCAGCCACATTTGTGCCATCTGAGGCTGCAAAGGTCAGACCATTGATCAATCAGCAGAGTAACCGGTAAAGTAATTGGTCTCATTATTGTCGACAAGCGCACATAAGTGGGTTGTAGGCTGGTTCTTCCGGAGGGCCGAGCTCACGCAGCAGACGACTGAACTGCACAGCGGCGCGGACCCGGAGGGAGAGATTGCTTTGAGCCTGTGCTGATGACAAATAGCCATTGGAAGGATTCAAAAAGTCAGAATTCATTTTTCTGAAAGCAGCTACCTGCTGCTGGCGGAAACAACACTGCTGAGAGTGAAACAAAATAGTGACTGCTGTGGGTCACAGATTCAAGGCGAAAAGCTTGAACACCGTGAACTCAAGCTGTAATGTACTCGGAGTATAAAAGTGTCCCTCTGACCTTTTCTTCCCATTCAAATCTCCACCTCTGCGTGTTTCTGATAATTCCCCTCAAATACGAGCCTGCATTGAAAGTGTAAGGGGTCAAAAGTACAGATATTTGTGTTCAAACGTAAAGAGTAAAAGTTAAAAAAATGATCAGGATAATAAATGCTCAAGTAAAGTACAGATGCCTGAAAAATCTACCGAAGTACAGTAGAAGTTCTGACCTTATGCCTTATGCGTCTTTTACAATCCGATCTCATTCCCAGGTTGTCAAATACAGACGCTGTGTCACGGCCCTCGGGGGTCTCACACAGTTACCCTTGAGTGTCTGTACGACAGTGTCTCTGCAAGACAGACTTTCTAAGACATGGATAACAGTGTGAGACAGCTGCAGTCAGATGAAGGCACCAAAACTAGTTGCTAAGATGAGAAAAAAGGGTTGGGTTTAAAGTAAGTGTGTTACGTTTGTGGCCTAAGTCAAGTAGGATGTGTTAGCAGGAGACATATTATGCTTTTTCATTGCTGTTTTTTTCAGTTCCTTCAGTGTTTTACATGCACAAGAACCTATACTGTATAAGTTCTTGTGTATGTAAAAGTTTTTTGAGAGTCAAAAAGCCCAAAATCGCCAACAGGAGCTCCTCTCTCCCACAGTAAACACAGCACCTGAAGTGCCCGAAGTGTCTTGTTAGTAGTCCGTAGGCCTTTTAGCCCGTTACTTTGTGACGCGTTGCACATTTGCATCATTAAGGCCTACATTTATGGTAGAAGTGAAGCTAACTGGAAGCTAAAAACACGAAACAGCCAATCGGAGACAGTGCTGCAGCAGTGCTGGTTCGGGCGTGTGTGAGCTGACCAATCAGAGCAGACTGGGTATTCGGGGGGGGGGGCCTTTAGACAGACGCACACCCTGTGACAAAACATTAGCATTAGAATGGTCATATGAAAATACTGAATTAAAAGTCAAAGTCACACACTGACCGGTGGGCAGCACATGTACAGTGTATCGCTCTGCATTTTGAAGTACATATTATACGTAAGCTAGCTTTTACCATCGTCTCTGCACCACCACACTGAAGCTGCGATGTCTCATCCCGTCTATCCGCCCTTCCGCGAGCCCAGTTTGAGCCTGGATATGCGTAGGTACTTGAATTAAATAATAATAAAAACCTCTGCGAGCTTTTCAGAGTGCAGCCCTCCCTTAAAAGCAACAAATCTGACTTTCTTTCAACAGCTATTTGCTTTGAAGTCACCCCGGCCTGTTCCAGAAAATCAATTAAAAACATGACTAATACATTTGCACCTAACATTTTTCACTTTCCCTCTTTAGAGCGTTTGATGTCCCCCGACTGCCTAACGCTGTGTAAATGCTGAGATCACAGAGATAGTGACGGGAGGATTTCGACAAGGACCCTTTCGCGGGTTTTTTTTCCACTGCTTCGAGTGAAGCTCCGACCTGAAATGAAATGAAATAATGAAGGATATCAGCGGACTCCCGCTGCGCTGTTTTTGCACTACACTCGACGCAGAATATCCAGCACGCCTCAGAAGCCCAGCGGTTCAATATTCTGCCCTATGTGTGTCCTTTTTGTCTTTCAGGCCTGCAAAGACATTCTCCTGCTGGGTAATTTGTGAATAATCTCATGCGAGTCCCCCACACCACCACCACCACCACTCTGCACCTCCTTACATTTCCTATATGTGCCCCTCAGTGACAGTTATCAGAGAGATCTGCAGAGGTCTTTAATACGAGCATAGCGCCGTCCCTTAAGTGGGCAGTGCTAAGCCTTATTGTCTGCTATTGATGGAGGAGGGACAATAGGAGAGGGCGAACCTCTCTGCTCAACTGTCTACCAGGAGGGAATGGGAGGTCGGTCTCCCCGGGCCACGGCGCCAAAACCATTATTCTTATCACTGCAGGACAACTCACCGCAGGCCAGAAAAAAACCCCTTCTGAAAGGTGAAATGAGTGTGTCTCTCAGTGTGTGTGTGTGTGTGTTTACCTCCTCCCCGCCTCGCTCACTCCACACATTTCTGTATTTCTCATTAACTGATAATACATCACTCATGACCTTGTGATAAAAATACATTAGCTGGAGACAAGTCATTAATCTATAAAGAATCAGGCTGTTTAGGTTATCAGGTGAGAATGGGTATACGTGTTATCGCGCAAGTAATGGGAAGAGGTCTAATTGCCCTTCTTCAGCGAGTCATTATATAGAGTGGAAGCGGTTTGCGTGTTGTCTTCACGAGCAAAGTTGAGTCCGTCGCGTTTCGAACAGTGAGGTTTAGGGTCGGCCAGTATGTAATAGGACTGGTTGTTGTACTTGCAGGATGTTTTCACGTGTTCGGGAGATAAAAGTCATACTACATATGTACATACATACATAATGTATGTTAGATTGTCAGTTATATATTAGGGTTTGACAGTAAAGCTGGATTTAATTGCCCTGAGTATAAATAGATACGACACATGCTCACTCCCAACTTGGTCTGCTGCCTTAAGCTTCAAACTATGACGCTCTGACGACCCTTCTAGCATCAGTTTTGCACGTGAAGGGCTCAAGTAACCAACGATGCAGAATATACAATGTCCCTCAATACTTTCAAAATAAAGCGTGCAGACAAATGGTTCACATTGTATGACATACGTGACGCTGGAGGGTAGTCATACTTTGCAGCATCGGGCCGCTGACCGGGCTGCTGCATTTGACGCGCTGGCAGTGAGGACAGGCTGATACAGTAGATACCCACATTGTGTTTGGATTTATAGCTCAGCGCTGGGTTGAACCCTGAACGAATGCTCATCATCAGGCTGTGTCGTACTTTAATTACACGGCATTCCCCGCAGTCGCTGATTTAAAATGATTTGACTGACTCCGTCGATATGAAAATGAGTTTCCGTGCGCACTCAAGTATGTCATATTGGACTACTGCCATTGTCCCAGTATACAAGCACCAGGGGGAGAATCGATTCATTGACCGGAGTATGTCCGACTCCACCGCGGTAGGTGGCGATGTGCACCGCTTCAGCTAGTTGCTGCTGGACCTGGGCTGCACAGCGGACGGTGAAACCACGGATGACTTTTTGGTGCTGTACATTACATAATATATGTTGTACTCATACATGTGTCATCGTCTTCTTCTTTCGTTCTTCCCGGCTTCCTGCTTCTGATTTGTGCCATGGACGACTTCCAGGTCAATGCCTGTGGGGACTGTGATGCACACGCAGAACGCCGAGGCCAGCTCAGGTCCGACCAAGGCGTATACACAAAAGAGTAAATCGATTTCCAACCGCATTATCTGGGTGTGTTAGTCTGACTTTGACAAATTCGATTTAGTACAATTTCGACAGAGCGGTGAGCACGATGTCTTCGCTCTCTGCCAGCGTCAGACGCTTGTACGAGAAGAGACCAGACACAGTTGTTGTGGCCTCCACGTGATGTTTCCGTAACTGCTGTGCACCCAACATGTTACTGTACATTTATGAGAGCTGCACAGAGTCTGTGCTACGCCACAGCTACCCCCCTAACCATTTACATGGATTTGCACCTCTCCTTAACATTTTGCTGCTTTCTAATCAGCGCTATTGACGACCTCTTTTCCTGTTCAAGGAATCCCTCGATACACTTCCACCCCATGTGCACGAGCCTAATCTCCTGCTTAAGCAAGCAAAAGCAGTGCTGATTACCACTCTTCTAAACAACCAGGCTGAAAAAACTCCCGATATAAACTGTCAGCGCCGCGGGATAACCCGCAAGACGGCGCCCATCTTCAGACAGATTTAAAGAAGAGAGAGGGCAGCGCATGGAAACACTGCTGAATACAGCCAACCAACACTGTTTACTACATCCTCAAGAACACAGAGCCTCTTTTCTGTCTTATCTTATTTGACGCAATTGACAAACTGTTTTGCAGCAAGTAATTAATCCACCTATTTTAATTTTCCCAGCTGGATACATTACTTTGAAAATTCTGCAGTCTGAAATTGGTTTTATTTTGCCTCGGAGAAGCTGAAAACAATCATTCTCACTATGTGTGCTGTGTGTGTGTGTGTGTGTGCAACACACAAAAGATGGTGAGGGAAGCAAAAAGTAATTTGTATTAAGTAAAATATGTTTAATCATCCTTGGTGTCATTTTTCATAAATTAAATATGGGCTCTAATTACACAGAACCACCGTCACTCCCATTACAAACAATTAAAACACACCATCCATTCTGTCGGTTTGGCAAATAAAACCTGATGGCTGGTTGCCAGCCTGGCAACCCACATCGAAAAACTTGCTCTGGGGCCCTGGAGAGGTTGGCTAAATTCAATTTTACTCGTGGAAAAGCTTGAGAATCTAAGACCGAACTGAGTGCACACCAAAGGCCGGCGTCCCAAACAGGGAATATTAAATTAGCTGTTTAACAGCACGGAAAACAAGGTGGATGGCTCTTTTTACTTCAGTTCACGGCCGCGTTTGAGGGTTCTGGCTTTCACTTTATTGAGCTAACAGGAGTATCCTGCTTCCTGAAACAGGCCCCGACTGGGTGAGAGAAAGCAAAAACACATTGGCTGTGTGTGCAGAGGGAAACGCAGCCTTAGAACGAAGATTCAGTGCAACAGTGTTGACTAAACTGATGTATGCGAAAGCCCGCTGGATGTGTACGCAAAGCACAACTTAATCTGTACTAAACGTCCCAAAGATGGCACATGCATTAAAATGCCAGTGTTAAAACAGACTGGATACAGTTCTTCTGTCTCTGAGCTGTCAATAATCAACAGGACGTGATCCGTCCACTTCCTCCCTTCCTTCCTGCCCTTTTCACATTCACAAAGTGTTTCCTCCAGTGTTGACAAACACTCCACGCGCTCACAAACCATCAGCGTGAAAATATTGTGCTAATATAAAAATACCAGGCAGTAAATGTGAGTGTGAAAAGTGTATTCAAACCTGCGAATCACCATGTAAACAGAGTCTGTGGCGGAGGAACGCGTTCGCCGGAGTCAGCAGTACTGCAAATCACAGCTCCAGGCTTAAAAATATCAAATTAATTGCCGAGCTTCATCTTCGTGCCAAATCCGTGGCCGAGTTTGGCTTTTCTCGCCAGCATCGATTTGTCAGCGTGGGAGTTCAACTTTCCCAAACGGTGAGCCCGCCGAGGCTGGCCAACTGCACTGCAGCTCGCTAACCTGCAACGTATGCTCGGACTCGAGCTGTCTGCTATGCATAAATCTCCGTCCCGCTGCAGGCGGAAAGGTGACAGAGAGGCAGATGAGGACATCCGGCGCGGTATGAAGGATGGTGGCAGCCGTTCCCCCAGGCCACGGCGATGGCACAACATCGATCCAGCCACTCCGGAGCCCGAAGTGCAGAGCCTTTTGGCTTTGTCAGCACTGTTCAGCTCAGCGTTGCTCCAACTCCCCTGATCACTGTCAGAAACCCAGGAGTACAAAACCCAGAGAATAGGAAGAGAAAGTGCTGATGTGTCTGGAGCCGGACAGGTGGCGCAGGATCGGCTAAATTACAGCTAACTTCACCGGAGCACTTCTTTGTAATTTTCTAGCTGCTCTGAGATTCAGGTAAATTAATGTTTACTGTCAGGCAGACATCTACGGCTAAACACAAGCACCTGTTTGTCCTGCTCAGCCTGCCAACTGGTCCGCCAGGAAACTTAATTCTACTAATCCACTCGCATATTTACACAGGTGGAGGTGCGCCGGCGCCACCGGAGACATGCACTGTTGTCTTCAGGCGGCTAGTGTTTGCCTTCTAAGGTGATTCACTACTTACACTAGTTTATATCTTCGTGTCATTAATCTCTCAAGTCGCTCTGGATGCGCCCGGAGACTTTCTGCTCTCGCTCGTCTCCTTCCTCGCTGAATAGAGTCGATGCGCACCAGACCCTCGACTCCGAGGTTCCTGTTTTATTGTCACCTCTTTTACTGCTGTTTCTTCAACATTCGATTCATCGCGCTGGCGAGCACAAAAATGTGTAGAATCTGAAAGCACAAGCCTCGGCGCCGAAGAGACCTTGAAGAACATGGACTGAAAGCGTGTGTTTGGTTAAATCCTCACATCCCGAGGTTAGTCTGGGGCGCTCTAAATACGGCAGCCAAGGCTGGGCACTGACTTCAGCGATGTGACCCCGACCATGGCATGTTAGAGAAACGCCATGCTTAGCAATAAACACAACAGAAAGACCAATTAAAATCTTTGGAAACAGTTAAAGGAATAGTTTCACATTTTGGGAAACAGGTTCCCAATACACAAATGTAATATAATGTACATATAGCTGCACGGCTAACTGGGCTAACTAGCTAACGGCAGCAACAGTCTGCAGCAGTTAGTGGTTACTCTGGTGATATGATGCCCCCAATTTTCCTTTGATTCATGAATTTGAAAGGTGGCCATTCTTACATATTGCACCATTAACATATTTACTGTATATAGACACATTTTACCATGGCCTTTTTATGAAGTTCAGTGTCCTGATTGGATAAAGTGGGCAGGGATACCAGAATTCTTTTTTCTCTTCAACTACATGAGCAGGGTGAGGACACAGGTCACTGACCAAACACTCTATAATAATGGTTAGTATTGGAATATAGAGCTATTCATTTTTATTTCTTAAAAATCCCTTTTAGTGCAGCTTCAATCCGTGCATCATGGATTTATCTCTGACAGTCAGTATTAAAGAGATCCTCTTGTCTGAGTCACTTATCTACAATCTGGTCGACATGGATAAAATATGGTGGCCTGATGATCTTGGCATTGGATTTTTATACATGGATTTTAGGGGCAGGACATGAAGTGACCCGACGTTTCCGACACACCCCTGCAAGCTTCCAATCAGCCGCTGCCCCTATAAGCCTCCGCAGAAACCATGTATCTGTAAAAACTAAATTGGAATCATTCTGCAGGGACTTGTAAAACTGAACTTAGTCTT
This sequence comes from Lagodon rhomboides, assembly GCA_039737535.1. Taxonomy (NCBI): domain Eukaryota; kingdom Metazoa; phylum Chordata; class Actinopteri; order Spariformes; family Sparidae; genus Lagodon; species Lagodon rhomboides. Next base: position 10,334,984 of record CM077785.1, on the reverse strand, counting down.
TCTGCTGCGCACGGGGAAAAAGCTTTCATTCACCCCGTAACTATTTGTGTATTCAGCAATAACGGCGCAGTGAAATCCATTAGGCACAATTGCTATGTTGGCATGGTTACTGTTTAGGTGGGATAAGCAAATTCCTGCGCACACAGGGAAAATTTGCAGGCTTGTCAGATGTGAAGAGACGACAAATATCCATGTCTCTGGCTCTGCGTCATCATAATGAAGCTAGCTTGTTTAAGGCTGATGAGAAATGTCGTGTTTTTTCCCACACGGACCTACATGACGGTGCCTTACGTAATCTGAAGAGGCCTATTTAAGTCTGTGCACCTACACCTTTTTCCTTCACGGACTGCTAATTTGGTGCAGCTCAAATGTTGATGAATATGAATATATGAATATGTCGAGATGGTTTTCATTACCTTATGTCGGAGGAATCAAACACAAAAAAAGGGAACAATCTTGGGAATAATATTTGACATCGGATGAACTTTATATGCATTAGTTGATAAGGTGTTTACAAAGGTTAGTTAATAGACATCACACGATGAAATGACGGCACGGTGTGGCATTTCCCCCGCCCCCATTGTACTGGAGGAAAGAAATAGGAATTCGTAGTATTTTTTTCCGATGAAAGGCTTGCCGGGAAATGTCAAGCCAGCTGTCATTAGAGAAGCACTGACATTTTTATTCCATCTTTTAAAACCGAGATTCCATCACTGCAAACAGAGGCCCTAATCTCTGCCGCTCCTCAACAGACAGAGGCCAGACAGATTAACTCAATTACTTTTTGACTTGAGTGAATGAAGGAAACAATACATTTCTCATTTAAGCCTAATCCTGTGTGGGAGTCGCGGAGGAGTAATATTGCAGGTGGAGAGAATGGCAGCGCCGCGGAGAAGGCGGGGAGCGCGTGGGGCTCGAAAAATGAATTCCGAGGCAGCCGGCGTGTTTGCTCATCTTTTTTCATGCTTTTCTCTTAACTACGCTCGGAGCTCGGCGCGGTGAGAGAGAGAGAGAGAGACGGCGGGCGGGAAGACGGAGGGGAGGCGAGAGGGCAATAGACGGAGCGATAGACATGATGGAGTGACAGACAGGCGGAGAGCCGGGGCGGAGAGAGGGGAAGAGAAACGAGAGAGACAGAATGGGGTTTACAGCTCCAATATGTCAGAGTTAGTTTGCAAGATGAAGCAGCAAAAAATCAGCCAATTTCCACAGTGCTGACACACCCAAACTAATACCCTGCACGGGGCATTAGAGTCAGCCTTGTGTATGAAACACGGTGTGACACATGTGGCCTCGGCATTGTCTGCAGCATCTGTTGCAGGGGCACAGATGGCGATGGCCATCCTCGCCACTGCTCCGCCTCGTGGGAGATTTGGTCTGTGATGACGTTTCACTGACAGCACGGGCCATCTGTCAACGCATTGACAGCCCGCTTTCAACTTCCCTTTCTCTCCCACAAACGTGGGTCCGGACACGCCGGGGTAGGTCGCGGAAAAAGCGGTCGCCGTGCGAAGGATGGATATTCCTACGGCGTGCATGAAAAGGTCAGGGCCCGGGCGCTTACTGCGGCGGCAACATCAGTGAAACCCTGGAGCGGCAGCAGCGGTGAAACCCCCGGATCCTCGACAAAGCTCTGTCAGACTGCAGGAGAAGGCTGTCAGTGCAGACGCCTAAACCTTTACCGCCCTTCTCCCTGCCTCACACTCACTCTCGCCTCGCTCTGACTCATTGTGTCAGCTCTTCAAACACTCTCCATTCTCTCCTGCCTTAAGCTAGACGCAGAGAGCAAAAGGAAGAATGAGTCCATCCTTGGCTGCTGTAAACAAAAAGGAACACTCTTTGTGCTGTGTGAATTCTCTCTCCCCTGTCTGCGCGCCACATCAAAACTTGTCTCTGTTCCATGTATGTGCCAGAAGGAATTCTTCCCCCTCTTTTTCCTCATTTACTCGTCCTTTGGTTATTCGCAGATAAAAATAAATTGAAGGAGGGGGAGATAATGAAGATGTGATGGGGACAAGGCAGAGACAGCAATCCAGGAATATTGAAATTGACTTGAACCGAGTCCGCCGCTCTCTCCTCTGCCTCGGTCTGAATGGTGATACAGGCTCATTAAAAATTCATCGCTCTGCTATGAAAAGCGCGGACGTCTGCAGTTCGGCCGGACGGAGAGACAGACAGCTGCGTCTGGACTGTCTGTGGCTTTGGTGTGTGCGATCGTGTCTGGTGTGAAATTCACAGCGCACATGTACACACAAAAAAAAGGATTACTGTTACTGTTATTCACATAATAAGATTAAGAGTCTACAGCCATGCTGGGGACTGTGTATGGAGGAAAAGAAAGGCTTTGAGCTAAATGCTAATACCAGCATGCTAACATGCTCACAGTTACAATGCTACCATACCGATGCTGAGCATTTATAATGTTTAACATCTTAGTTTAGCATGTTTGGATGGTTAGCGTTCTGCTAATTAGCTCTAAACACAAAACACAACTAAGGCTTGTGGGAAAATCATTAGCGTTGGATCTTTCAGATAGAAATTTTAAAAAGATATAGGCACTAGGATTTTAATTGACTTTAAAAAATAACTACATTTTTGACATTATAATGTCTACGTATTTTATTACAGAGATATCTACTGAAGTTAGCATGCTAATCAGCTAGCCACGGACAGGCATTCTCCAAAACTCCTGTGCTAATGGTGTAAAGACCCGACTCTCAGCCCCCAAGCTCCCAGTAGTCTGTTCTTCTAGCTGCACAGTTAACTGAGCACAACACACAGCTGAACGACAGCTAGTTGGGACTAGTTAGCAGTTTCTCTGCTGAAAAGCCACCCACTGTTTGTTAAGTCAAAATTTGACAGGTGGAAAATTCTTACATTTGCACCTTTAAAGGCAATCCCCAGATATTTCACTCAAAACTATTAATGTCAACCTCATGGCAACACTGCAGGAAAAAAAAAATCAGAGTATCACCGGAGCCATTATGATTCATGGCCTGGAAACAATGAATATCTGTGTGAGAAAGTTGTGACAGTCCATCTCGTAGATGTTAAGATATTTCACTGAATAACTGAAAACTTTGACCTGCTGTCGGTGCTGGCTGAGAAGTCAAGGGATCGCTTAAGTCATAATATTTCATTCTCTGAGACCTATGAATGTCTGCAGAATATTTCATGGAAATCTCTCTCCAGTAGAGAGATGTAAGTCTGTGCAAAAGTGGAGGATCAACCGACAGAGCACGGCTAAAAATGGCAACAGCAGGAAATGTACAGAGAAGGAGGAGGAGTGACAGTCTCTGTCAGCATGTACTGGAGATTTGCACTTTTCAGCAGTGTGACGGGTTTCCTGCGTACACCATTAGCACATACAATTATAAACTGAATACATGAGGGGCCAAAGACATAATGTATTCAGAGCAAAGAAGACGTTTCTTATTCATTTCATCCAAACACTGTTCACCATGCGCATGTTACACAAACCCCTCGGATCAAGGTTTACCGCCGCGCAGGTATAAACGAAGTGATTAAGAGGCGAAAATATCCAAAGAGACACATTACTGATCGAATGTCATTAACATAAGTCATGGTAAGTCTCACGCATAAGTCTGCTCATGCTCCGTATGAATCTACATCTGTGCTGTGGCTTCGGTTTATGAGAATAATGTGCTCATACAATATTGGCTGGGAGCGGAGGGCTTCGCCTGCCTGCAGAGAACCCCGGTGAGCACGTTATTATGCAGGTAGGAACACAGCTGAGAAATGTAAATTAAATGAGCCCTCTAGTTCCCACAATGCAACTCCTCACCATTTTCCCCCATCTTTAAAAACATCGGAACTGAACGACGTGGCCGATGCTTTCCAGCTCGCCTGATGATGAAAGCGGCGTGAACGCACGAGGACGTTTCCTCAGCCCACGGCAGAATGTGGTCAAATGACGGTTTGTCTGCCCGTAACATCGAGCGTCTCTGCGGTTAGCAACGGTCTAATCGCTTTCTGTCGCTCACGTGGAGGAGACGAGGGTCGTACTGCGACTGATGAGCGCCTGGATGAAGGTGTTCAAACGCACCTTTTCGCGCCTGCTTTTAAGTTAAACTGAATCAATGAACCAACAGCGTTCAAAGTCCTATTTTTCAGCTAATGAGTTTTTTGCGCTACAACTATTTATTTTACGTTCTGTCGCTTTAAAAGTAAACGCGCTCTGAATGAAGAGTGAAGACGTGAATGAGCCTCCTGATTCAGTAGCTTGCAGGACCCCAACAACATGAAGTGAACACCTCCCATCTGATTCCCCTTACGTTCACTGGAGGAACGATGGCCTACTTCTACCAAACTGCTTTATGTGTCATTTTTATGCTCACTTCTCTTAAGCTTGCGGTAATCATTGTTTTTTTCACCGGAGCAGCAGAGACAAGTTGTGAACACTTGAGATTAATATCACCTTTTAAGTTGATATAATGAATTTGTTGTAACTGTTGGCAAACAGTTACTTAGCTTCACTTCCAGCAGACACAGGGCGACCCCATCATTCATTTGGAGTCATGGTCCTTGTCCAGTATTCACTCTCTCTTAGCTCTGGTTTAATATCTGGGTCTTCAGCGGCGAAATGCTCAACTGTGTTCACCAGCGACTGTGTCTCTCTGCTGTTTTACTCTGAACAGGTAGGGGACAGTGGTTTTTTTTAAAGCTTTGAGCTGAAAACAGCCGCCTGCCGCAGACAAAAAAGAGGCAGTGTAAACCGTAAAATTAGAGCCAAAGAGCTAAACAACTCGGTGAAAGTTGCTGAGCTGCAGATTTATGCTCTGATCTGGACCTTAACTAGGCTATTTGCTAAAAAAACTGGATTCTTTCTTTTTCAGTTATAAAATTGTAGATTATCCTACAACTTCGATTTTGTTTTTCCAAAAAGAACTTTAAATCGGCTTAAATCCATTTTTTGGGAAGTTGAAGAGGTTGAAGAGGTTGAAAAGGCTACAATAAAGGTCCAATTTGTAAGAAATTGATTTTTTGGGGCTTTGGGATGGCGGCTGACCTGACCTAGGATTCCAAAGCGTCAGCATTTGACGAGTTGAGAATGACCGCTTTCTTACAAATTGGACCTTCGACATATTATCACCTTGTGAAACTCAATTTCCATCCGTCCTTCCTTCATTCCTTCCTTCCTGTTTCATTTCCTGCAGCTTATCTGAGTCTGGATTGTTGTGGCATCGGGCTAAGCAGAGTAGCGCAGACGTCCTTCTACCCAGCCACGACCTACAGCTCCTCCTGGGGGATCGGATGGAGGTTCCCAGACCAGATGAGATATATGATCCCTCCAGCAGGTCTGAGTGTGCCCCAGGGTCTCCTCCCAGTTGGATGTGCCCAGAATACCTCCGCAGAGAGCCATATGGAAGGTGTCCTGATTAGATGGCCAAAATTACCTCAACTGGCTTTATTTAGTGAGCTTGATTCTGGACATCTGAGCTCCTCAACCGTCCCTCAATGTGAGGCCCAGACGTCCTGTGGGGGATTCTCATTTTTGGCCACTCGGTCTTTTACTGCAGTCGGTCACAATCTTTTCTGAGGGTTGGAAGGAAAGTGTTTAGGTTTGAAAAGTAAAGAATTAAACAAAAAGAACACCTGGGCCCATATTTAGTCGGCATCTCAGGATCAGTTAAACTGAAGAGTTTGAGAGTTCTTTAAGCTTCCTACATGCCGTTATTGGCAAGAGGAAAAAGTTCTTATTTGAGAGAAAATCACGTCTCAACAGCAGAAATCACAAGATAAACTTAATTACAGACTATAGTTTCTACAGGCAGATTTATTTATTTTTTCTTGCAGGGGAAATCAAATCAAATATCCACGAAAAGCACCATCTGTGGGTGTATGACAAGCTGCTTATGCACATAAGCTAAAGGCTAAAAATTGATTTGGATCAAAACTAGTAAAAAATTACCTACACATAAATTACATTTCATCTGCGTTTTTTTGCAAATGGCCTCCAGCAGCCGAGTTCGATCGAGCGCCACGTCTCGCATAAGTCTGCATAAAATAAACGTGAAACATTTTCTTTGCTCCCGAAATCTGAGAGGCGATGTTTGGCCGCTGCCGGTCCGCTCTGCTGTATTCGTTCTGCACGCAGACACGCCCACACAAACCGCGACATCAAAGACCGTGACTCCACGCCGATGATATATGTTGAGACTGAGTTATCGATTTGCTCGGAAAAAATGCTCGCATACGTGCTCAAAGCTATCATACTATGTGAGTGATAATGACCCTCACGGATGCAAGGAAGCAACCGATTTACATAAAATCTTTGAAAATATCACTCATCGGCTCATAAATTATTGAATATGCATAGCGTTGGACCAGTGCGGCGCAATAAACTGTTGGTAGGGTGGCAATTTAAATACACCCATGTCCGATATATAAAGATCACTGCTCGCAAAATGAGCCGAGGTTCAATATATAATGATGGTGAAAAACATCCACAGAATCTGAATGTTGCGGTGGAGGAGTCTTCTCTGTCATAAAGGTGAAAATGTAATTGCAGCGCCGCGGCGGCAGGACACGGACCGACCTTCCAAGGTTAAAGGTGCTCCGGGGAGTTTTCTTGTAAACAAACAAATGTTAACTTTACATTCATTGTTTCTCGCCGTAATGCGCCGCCTGTATCCTTGAGGTCTGACTCACATGCAGATCTCCTTCCGCCTGAAACATTTGCAAACCGGGAATGTGTGTTGCATTGCCCCATAGAAGTAAATAAAATGAGGAATATGTCCATTAGAATTTTGGGCCAGTCAGAACCACTTCACTAGCCTGGTAGCATAACCACCTCTATAACATCACAAACGCCCAAACAGACCACGCGGCTGTCATTTCCTTCTGACGTCACACTGCGAAGCTCGAATGACGTACTGCTGTATTCCAGGTTTCAAGTCTAATAAATGTAGGGAATCTGGCTAATTATTGCAATGACAATGAGTAAAACAACTAATTTGATGACCCCATTATCTTAGATGACAGCTAGCATTAGCATTCAAACCACTTCCTTGCTAACGTTACTGTTTGATAGCGTTACACCGTATGAGAGGAGAAGCGTAAATTAGTTGTAAAATATCAACACACATCGTGAACGCATTTATCAGAGCCTGGAAGTGAAACGCACTGAAAGTAATGAAGCTGTAATGTTAGCTAGGAAGGGTCGAATGCTAGCGTTATAAAATATGTTGTTTTACCTTGAAATGTGGACTCCATTTGACTTCCATTCGCCGTTATCTTTTCAGTTGTTTAACAACTGGGAAGTGGTCAAATAGCAATTTGTGGCTATAACTTGTTTTATATACGTTTATACACTGCTGGCACACATCAGCATCAGCTTGACGTCACAGGAAATGGCCGCCACGTAAACATTGCCTGTGGCTGCATTTCCAATACGTCCCTTCGGATGCTGTCATGCCGATGAGTTAACGTTGCAAAAGGCCTTTAAAGTGACTGCATTACAAAGTTAATGAAATAGCACACTGGCTAGCTAATTCTCGTCTGGATTGTGGTCAGATTACCAGTGAATTAATCAAAGTCAGTGTCTGGTATCACGATTTTCTAGCTGTCATACTTGCCGGGACCTGAATGAGAGGGGCGTCCATGGGATTGCAGTCGGTTTTCATTATTTGTAATCAGCCTGAGATTCAGACTTGATTGCCATTTCATTGCCACCATTATTCAATCTAACATCGGTGTCTTGTTAGCTGTCTGTGGCGGGACTGTGCGGTGGGATTTTTCCCTGATCACTCACCAGGGAGCTGGCCATCATCATTTTCAGTCAGCGCTGAAACAAGTTTCCAATTAAGCAGGTTCACAGAGAACGCGAGTAAAGGGATTACAATGCCAAACGAAAGGCTGACGGAAATGCTTTTGTATTTTTGATTCAAAAACGTTACGAAACAGAGAAAGAGAGGAGAGAAGCGGCTGCCGCGAATAGAATGGCTGCTTAGAAAAACTACAGTACCTGAAAAACAATTTCTCTTTGTCTTGTGTCTGACTGACGGGAAAGTTAACAATGGTTACACTGCTCATTTGCAGGTTATGTCAAAAAAAAAAAAAAAGACTGTCTTATTGACTTCAAGCATCAAAGATTTGAATCCCTTGTGTTTTAGGATTCAATTAAATCTGAAGCGATGTGTTCATCGAAATCCTGTTTATTATTATGAGGTGGTACAGGTCAATATATTTATCCATCTATCCGTCCATATATCTGAAAGGAAAGACAGAAAATAAATATTTTTGGCAGAAATCAACTTGCTGGATATAATCATCTAATGTGGACGAATGTGTTTGTTCATCTCCTCTCTCCCACCTTTGTTCCATCTTTAGCATAACCTTTTGAAAGAGAGAAAAGGTGATATTGTTGACCTTATGCAGTACGGTAGGATTAGGGACAGAAATAAGAAAAATGCACCAGGCGAGAGAGAGAGAGAGAGAGAGAGAGAGAGAGAGAGTTGTAGTGAGAAAGAGAGAGGCGGACAAATTGAGCGAGCGATCGTGTATAATTTAAGGACAAGTGGTTCTCCCCTGAGACATCTCTGTCAGTTAATAGGTCACAGTTATTAACGCGAGAAAACCGTCGCAGCCCCGCGCGGCACGTCGCAGCATTTTGGAGAGGCAACAATAAAGGGGGAAAATGAAAAGCAAAGAGGACATTAAAAGGCGCGGAGGATTAAGTGAAAGAGATGTGGGGAGAAGATAAAAAGGGATGAGGGGAGAAAGAAAATAAAAGAGGAAGGCATGAAAATTAGCCAGGACGCTGGGGAGCGTGTGATCAGATAAAAATAGACAGGAAGAAAAGAGGGATGAAGAGGCGACTCATGCTCATGGTGAAATGTGCACTTCAAGACCTAAATAGTTCTCAGAGTGGCTACTAATGCACCGAGGTACCACTGAATAATGCTTTATGTAAGCTCCAATGCAAAACGAGTATTAAGCCATAACTTCAATAATCTTATTTTCTTTCTGGAATCTGTTTCTGAGTGTGAGTTTGTTATCGATCGGTCCTTTGTGTGACTCTGAATGTGACACCGGCCCTGCTGTGTGAGCCTCATGTGGAATGTGGCTTGTGATTCCGCGGCACATTGACTGAATGAACTGCCGTGTAAGACCGTCACTGTGCTATACAGGCGGTGGAGAGCTTGAAAGAGCGCTCGGCAAGAACAGAGATTAAAAAAAAAATCTGAAATTGTTAACATTCCATGCCAGGTATCCTTGTGCTCACACAGACTGTAAGTCTTTGTTGCCCTCCGCGGAAAGAGCAGCGGCGTGAATGCTGTGAATTTTGACTGCAGAAACATCGCTTGAGCAGTGAACTTCATTCAGTCAGCTGCACACACTTTCGGAACATCATAATGATGGCATGAAGTGTGCATGAACACAGTCATGCGGTGGAACGCTCGAGGGCTACACATTTGAAAATATCTAAAAAAGCCTCTTTGTCCTCGTTGCCAATGTCATCCCAGGCCACACGCCTTCATATTAGTATGAAAAAGGGCTGCACAGTATGTCTTTCCAGCGTCAACATCGCAGAACGTGCGATTTCGATGTGTTCTTTGTGTTTCTGCAGCATTCGAGCTAAACATTAAGATTGTAGCACTTGATAAATATTGACAATGCTGCCACTCAGTGGTTGTCGACGTCGTGACTTCGGCCCACTGTGGCGTCACATGCACGGCCTCTGAGGAAGGAGACCTATTATGCTTCATCGTTTTTGTCTTTTCCTTCAGTGTTTTACATAGGTCCTTGTGCATGTAAAAGGTCAAAGGTCAAAGTCTGCACCAACAGAAGCTCCTCTCTCCCACAGAAAACACTGCTCCTGAAACGCCTCGTCAGTAGTCCCGCCTTTTATTCCCATGATTTTGTGACATCACACTACCATATCGCACATTTGCATAATTAATGCCCAGCAGCTTGTTTGACACGTACAAATTGATTTAGCACTTCACGGCGGCTCTGTTGCTGTTAGCAGTGTTGGCTCAGGCGAGTGTGAGCTGACTAATCAGGGGCGTTCAGGAGGGAGGGCCTTAAAGAGACAGGCTGACATGCACACCGTTTCTATAGGAAACCCCGAATAAAATGATGAACCTGAAATGAGCATAATATGTCTCCTTTAATCTACTCAAGAGTGTTGCTGGTGTTTTCAACGCTGCCGCCGCTGCTGCGCTCAAAATTATTCATGTGAAGGTCGGCCAAGTTCCCTTTAAGATGAATAAATGATGATGTCATCATCTTCAGATTTGCAGTTTGTTCATCTCAGTCGAATAAAAACAAATAAATGTTGTTGATCGTAGCGTAGGTGATTCCCCCGCTGTGTTTGCCTGAGAATAAGCTACATGACAATTGTACAGGCCGCTTAATTGCTGTTATTAATTAGCCGACTAGCATAAAGTCACCGCACGCTGTCAACACATGTTTGGCTTTGTGGTTTGCATGTTTTGACTGCTAGGCTCGAACTCCTGTAATGTGTAATGCGAGGTGGCACTGCACTAAATGGAGCAGGGAGTGGTAAGCAAGAACACAAATAAGGAAAACAGAGAGTGAAAGGCCCAGACCCGGCTGCCACACCTTCGCCGCACGTGAAACGCTGTTATTCTTGAAATCTTTTCCACACAAATGAGAACATTTTCAGCATTTATCTGATTTCTTTATCTTTATTCATTTCCACACTGGAGATGCTACACCCACTACGATTTCATCGCATTGCATTAGATATCTTAGATCTCGAAGCTGCTCAACAGATAAACAGACTAATTGTGTTCTGCTCGGGTTGTTGTAAGTGGTGTAGCCTCGCAGCGAAGCTCGACTGGAGTGTCGCACATTGTTTACTGTGACGGCGCCCTTCAAAAGATAAGCAGGTAAAGGAGGATCATTTTTGCAAGGCTGGTTTTAATTCAATAAGACTCGAATGACGGAATCTTCAATTTTGTCTGTGCGTGTGTTTGTTCGAGCGGGTTGTCACACACGGCGGGTTCACATCAGCTCCCGTCGATGATTGCTTCCTATATTTGGAGCGTGATCTCGTTGTTTTTGTATTTCGACTCGGTTTAAGTGCACAAGCATGTTCGTGTCAGCAGGAGCAGAGGGAACCATGGGGGTGCATTTTTTTTATGAATAGAACCAAAGCCCCTTAAAACGTCTGTGCGTGTCCCTTACCCGCTGAATATAATGGACGTGTGCACAATCAAGCCATTTTTGCAGACGTGTTCTCAGCCAGCCACGTACTTTTTCCTGCCTTCTGGGTCCCTCCAGGCCGTCAGACCTGTCAGCTAAGAACTGGGCGTCCTGAAAATACCCCGTTTAAACTTCTCAGTGATCATCAGCTGCTGCGTCCTCTGGCTTATCTCCCGCTCATCAAAGGATAGATATATATAGAGGACGCTATAGGATGTGTGAGAATACTTAAATAAACGTGGCAGCGGCGTGCCGTGTTGAGCTAATCACTTAACAGGTCCGCTGAGGGAGCGCGCTCGCTGGGAGCCTCTGCACTCAACGCCGCTGAGCGAGAGCCAAACGGATGTGTGTGTACCTGTGTGCGTGTGCGCGTGTGTGTGTGTGTGTGTGAGAGAGAGAGAGAGAGTGTGCACTGAGAATGACTGAAGGGTTTTGGCAGAACGAGGTCACTCTGTTCTACCAGGTGAATTTGTGTGGGGGTGGACAGGATAAGGAGATGTGTTTGTGTGCGAGTGTGTGTGTGTGTGTGTGTGTGTGTGTGCGAGCTCACTTTAATGTCTGGAAAATGCACTGCCAAAATGTGTTTTCATAGTTGTAATTCTGCATTTTTTATGACTAAAAAACACGGGAAAGTAAAGTGAAAGTGAGATGGATTGTTTCCTTTTTTGCAGGAATTCCAGCAATTTGGCTCTAATTACAGATGGAATAAGGTATGATGTTGAATATACGGCATCAACATCGGCGCAGGAAGCACATTTCCAGCAAGAGATGGATACGCTGTGGCGCCAATTTGATCACTCGTTATCATCATCTCGGTGTGACAGGCTGACGGGGTGTCTGCTGTTTGTTTCTCTTCTTCCAGGAGAGTGGCAGGTGTTGCGCTGCGCTCATATTTCGGTTGCTTTTTAATCCTACGCCCCCCCCGCGACCACCACTGCTCATTCTGTCTCCTTGACGAGACTATTTAGACATCTGCTTCTCAGCCCTGCGAGGCGAATACAGTAGCGCAGAGTAATATAAATACGCGTCTAATGTGGCCCTCTGTGGACCCGGGGCAGCGGCGTGGTGTGATGTGAACGCCGCGCCGCTTAATGAGTGTCTCAGGAGAAGACAGGTACATGTCTCCTGTCCCCCGGCCAACCCAGAGCGCTGCCCTTCTCTCTCGGCTTCATTAACTCCTCCGGTAATGACGGCGAAAAACACACACTCCTGTAATGAGGTTAAGTTACATTTTTATGAGTTGACACGACAATAAATGCGAAGCCGCACGAGGTGTCATCACGGGGAAGTTTTATTAGTTGAGAAGAAGTCGGCGGAACTTTTTAAAAGCGTTTATTAAGATGATGAGTTCTTACGAACTGTCAGCGGCGTTTATGAAATGTGCGAATTAAGGTGGAGAAAAAGGAAGGAAAAAAACAAGCTGCGCTCACTCGGGGAGGTGATGATGTGCTAGTTCATCATATTGTTAATGAGTGACTAATAAGAGCAGTTGTTTCTCCTAAATGGCCGTGCAGGCTGGGTCTCCGGAGAGCGCCTTTTCACTGTTAATCCAGTATTAATGTCTGTGTGATTAATCCACTTCAGGACGTCTCGGAGAACTGTTTTTATTTGTTACCCTACAGGGTACATTTTATTTTCTGCTCCAGACAAACAGCTTTTCATTTATCACACGCCGGGCTGAAAAGACACCTGTCGCATGGCTGGCACCGGAGCGGGAGAGGAAAGGAGAGCCTGGGGGAAAACTAATGCTCGACGTGCTTCGTCCTAAATATTAACCAGGCGCCTGCTGCTCCAAACCTGCTGATGGCAGCCACTTCTCCGTGGTCGGAGGGAGGATGCGTCCCAATCCTCCACGGACGGCGCTGCCCTACTTGTGCCGAGGTGACCCCCATGTGTTCTGCACGGCCCCGACATTCGCCATTGTTATTTATGAGCTCGCGGAGGTGTCCTTTTTCAGGGAGACCGTGTGCCACCTGTTTTAGCGGCAGGTTCAAGAACAGCGCAATGTGTTCTGCTAAGGTGAAAGTGGGGGGCGCCGGAGTGGAGCGAACCCGCTCGGCAGGATGGGAAACAAGTTTTTAAACTAGGCTGCGAGCTTTCAGGTTAGCTGTTCGACTCCAACGGCAGGTTATTAGACCATTTTAAATGAATAAAAACGTCAAGCATTTTGATTGCTAGCTGCTGCTTAGTCAGTCTTCCACTTCCACTGTCTGACCCTACATGTGGTGTCTTTAAAGGAATAGTTCAACATTGTAAATACGCAGAAGTAGGCGGAGAGTTTCATGAGAAAACTGACACAACTCTCGTAACTGTACATTTGTCGCTGGAGGCAACAGCTGTTAACTCAGCTACGCGCAGAGATCTGAAGTAGGGGGAAACATAGCGTTGCACTCTGAAAAAAGGTCTAATCAACCTCCCAGAAATGTGTGCAACGCCCTCCGTTGACGACGCACCTTTAATTACAACTGTTCTGCTCAGAACCGGTGGAGACGTGGGCTCGTTTGCTAGATAGCACCGAGGTTCAAATACAAGTGAACAGAAGATAACCGGGCTGCAGGCTCCGGCTTCATATTTACCCGACAGATGATCTCCTCACTTGACTCTCGCCAAGAAAAACAAATAAGCATATTTTGTAAGTGTTGAACAATTCCATTAGAAGACAAAACACTGAGGAAAAAGCCCGTTGATAAAAACATATAAGAGGACATTAAAAAAAAAATCATTCACATTGCTTCCAAAGACGGTCCTGTCTGTTGACTGTAACTGTTATCACCTTCACATCCAATGTACGATGGCGCATTACGTGTGTTGGACATTAGTGTCCATACAAACATCACAATGATCCGAGCTTTTCAAGTGCACACAGTCTTTTCACTCTCACCACAACATTCCTCTCTCCTGAAGTGCTCACACACACATTACTGCTCAGTCATATTTGATGCACTTCCTTGGCTTTGTGAAACCAGGTGGGCTTCAGTGTGCAGGGAAGAACAGAGGCCTTTGCGGGGACACCTTGAGCGATTCTTCACTGCGGAGTCTTTTATTCCCGCCTCTTGAAGGAAGGTTCCCACTTCGGTCTCACAGTCGAGCAGAGAGTCAGTGAAGACAACCATCTGGACTGCGTCTGGTGATTAAACGTAGGGGATACAGGTTGGCAATTCCCTCATTAAGTGCTGCTGTGCTGAATAAGGGGTTTTCCTCGGGGTTTATTATCTGTTCTTTAAAATGCTCGACATTGAGAAGAACTGTGACAAAGACCTACATCAGCCAGCAGCTGCAGCAGATCTCAGTGAGGCCAAGGATGCACCGGGGTGGAGGCTGTCACTGAGGCCCACGCAGCTTCCAGGGTACATTCTCCTTCCTCCCTCCACATCTAATGCCGCTGAATTGCATTTATCTAAAAATCCTGTGCTAGTAGTCCACGACTGTACTGGCTCGACATGTACATGTACAGCACACACACATGCACACACAGCAGAAGCAGACGTGGTCAGTGGAATCTGTGTGAACCTTTGCACCGCTTCAAAGCGCCAAGGTTGAACAGAGGACTCCCTCTCCTATAATGAAGAGGAGATAGTTAATCTAGCATTAACGCCTGGCTTCCCATGAGGAAACACCATGATTCAGGAGGTGTGGAGGGGTCTTCAGTATGCAAACTCTGTCTCTCTCTCTCTCTCTCTCTCTCTCTCTCTCTCTCTCTCTGCCTCTCTTTTTTTCTCCATGGCGATACAGACACACCACAAAGAGCGCCTGAATGAAAGGGGCGTCAAACGGACATCGATTTCTAATAGGGAACTTTCTGGATCAGCATGGGGGCTCGGCCCGAGTCACGTCCGCGCTCCGGTCAAGGACGCCGTGTGTGGGAGCATCAACCGGCGCGGTCTCTCTCCGGCAGGCACCAAATGAACCGCCGCAGCAGGACGCAGGGATCAGAGAGCAGTGGGAGTCTCCTTTCATCTCCTGGGGATTAGCACTCCCATAGGAGAGGAGTATACATGTGTGTGTGCGTGCGCCGTGTAACACTCCGGGAGAAGTATCTACCTTTTAGCCACAGGCTACACACTTCCTGTTTCTGCCGCACGCTGCGAATCCCCCCAAGGCCACAAATATATGAGGCACCATAGGCAAGAGAGAGATGAAGGAGAAGACATCGTCCTTGGGCGAGTTTTCTTAAAATAAACATGAAACCGTGTTTGTGCGCTCTCTCCTCGTGTACAACAGTGACGGTTATAGGCTGAGTTACCGCGCTGTAGGATGATTATATTTTAAATATTCAGCGCGTTAAAAACGCTGTTCAGAGTTCCCCGCGATGTTCAAGACGGAGCCAGTTAGGGAACACAAAACCTGGAACACAAGGAAAACACTGACATGTCCTGGAGAGTGGGAATTCAAGTACAGCCATCAAACATGCATGGAAGGTTCCGCTGGGCTGTATCCGCTGGGGTCTATTGATGCAGTTAGCGCCACGGGGGAAGAGGTGAGGCGAGGAGCAAAGCCACCTGGGAGACGGGATCGCGTGACAATCGGCGGGAGCCTGAATCGTCGCCCTCTTCACACCAAGCAACACCTTTGGTGTCGCCGCGGCACGGAGGGGGAAGAAAAGACCTCCAGCCGGCCCACACACACACATCTGTACGCAGCCCCACACCCCCGGCCTTCATTAATGTCTGCCACGCAGCCTGACACTGATGGCCACTCGTTCACACACTGTCAGCGGAGGGTGTCTGTGTGTCTCACCTTGTGCAATCTTCCCTCCTTTATTGATGTCACTACTAAGAATACGAATGACTCCTGCTGCGCTCTGTGTCCTGGATACCAAGAACAACCACTCAGCTCTAACTCTTCAAAGCTGCCTGTCTGCACATATAGAGGTACTTAGTCTCACCACGGAGACCATTCAGCCAGATTTATATCCAATTACAGCAGTCCAAATGTGAATACATCATATCATATTGCCCATTTACTGAATAAAAATTGGGCAGCTTGCGTTTGCTCTTGTGAATCAGTGCTCCTCTCAGTTTTGATGGCGGCGCTGCCGTCTAATTGTGTTTTCTTACTCTATATATCAGCTTCTGTAAATATGACACCGTATTCACAACTGCCTACGTCTCCAATAACACCAGAGGCCCATTCGAGTTAAACAGCCAACCCATCCAACCATGTGTTTTTTTTAAAAACGAAGCAGACCTGGCCCTGCCACAGCTGAATGCCCTGGCACAGCCGTCCACCTGCAGTGTGCCCGCCACGGCAGCCCAAGCCCGGACGCCAGGCTCCGGGCAGCGAGCTGCGGGCAGCTCATAAATGAGTAATGGCAGTCACATTAACATTCGGTGGTAGGGCAGGCTGAGGGCAGGAAGGAGGGGGACCCAGGGAGTGCAGTGCGCTCCCTCTGTCTTATAAAACAGCAGCTGATTAATGTTTGATTCTCGCTGGCCTCATTCTTCCGCTTGCACAGCGCCGAGCTAATCTGCAGAGTGGGTGAGAGCGAGAGTGATGGAGCTGTGAGAGCGGGGTGAAGAAAAACAGTTTGTACAGGTGCTGTTTGGAAAGGTTGAGCCAGCAATATGCTGTCTCTCCTCCGGCCCTCAAATGAAAAATATCAGCGGTGCGGAACAGTTCAATCAATTCAAAATGAATCGGGGCATTGATACGATACGGCACGAAAACCATGATGAGGGATGAGGAGGGGACAAGGAGAGGGTCACCTCGGGTGAGGCACCAACGTGGGCTGCTCTACGAGAAGGAGTCAGCTTACAAATCTCTGACACCTACAACAGGTTATGTCCATTTTCTTTATTTCATGTTTATTTTTTTCACTGGTCCAACGCATATCTGGCCTTAACGTATGGAAGTTTAATAAAATACAAAACAACAACTAATGACCTGATGAACTACGCAGTCTGCACCAACACACGCTGGCTTCTGGTTTGAGGCTGGTAAATCAACGAGTAACTGCCCAGTGAAGCGCTGTCTCACAGCGCTCATGGGAAAGCAAAGGGAGAACATTTAACTGCATTTTTCATCATTAAAAGAGGTCAAATAAGAAACTTCACATTTCACGGCAAGACTAAGAGGCTACAGCTCTGCAGGCTGTAGAGCCTGTGAGGCTGTACAGGGCTTAGAAACCGCTGTGAGCTAAATGCTACGCTGTACAAAAAACATTAAAAAATCTGATGGAATTTTTTCTGCTTTTTTCAAAGATCTTTGCCGTATTTCTTAAGTTCATGAAAATGAGTTGGTTTTATTGTATAACTTGTGTGAAAAATCATATATATTTAAAGGTGCAATATGTAAGAATTGTAAGAATTTGAAAACAGGTGGTTAATTCTTACATATTGCACCTTTAATAAATATTTGATGCGATAAAATGATACACCACTGAAAAAACATTTGAGATTTTCAAAATAAAATGATATCATAAAACCCACAGCACTCTTTTAATGAATTTTAATTTTCACTTTCATTGCTTTAATATGTGTTAATATCTTTAATTAAACATTAAAAAGCCCCAAAAATAATAGATAAAAAAAAATTAAAGCTAAAAACTGTATTTACAAAACCATCGTGAGAAATGCTGGAAACCAGTCTCAGAAGCTGGTGAAGATGATCGTGGTTAAGTGGATACCAAATTGCCTGCTGCATGAAGCGTCGCTGTAAAAACCACTCAGCAGACGGTCACATCCAGCCTCTTTTTTTCCTTCTTTTTAATGGACTACATGAGTCTCGGAGAACCCCCGGTGCCAGATCTTTATCTTTAATTCTTCCCTTCATTAAATGTCAGTGGTCATATGCTGGCCCTGTGCGCGTGACTCACAGGTGGATGGCGGATGTGCTGTTTTGGATGATGAGGGAGAAAATTGTAACCCGAAAGTGATTCTGACAGCTGTGCGACTGGGGAGCGCAGGAAATTAGTTTGTCATAGGTGAGAAAAATACGCCTCTTCACACTTCACAGAAACCGCTCGTTTGATTTTTTTTTTTTTTTTTCTTTCCCGGGGAGAATACTTTGCAAAGTGTACCACAGTTCACTTCCTCTGTCTCCGTCTAAAAATGAGCGGATAAACTTTGCATTGCATTATTGTAGTCCCGGAGCTATTTGTGTCTGAGCCCTCGAGATGGAAAGAGGAACGTCTGCGGTTCTGTGGCCTTATAGCAGTCGTATACTAAACTGATGTAAGTTAACGAAACGTTAAGAATTTGTTCATCGACAGCAATAATACGTTCAGAAACTTTACTGAATACCTAACTGTGGAAAACAGACGGACAAAGTTTATAATTTTCACCATCATGTCGAAGAAGTTGCTCTCCGCTTTTCAAAATGTTAACGCGTGCACGTTAGCAACATAACCGGACCGAGCCGTAATGATATCATTAGTGAGTTATTCAGCCTTTGAGTGGTGTTTCTGCTTTCAAGTGCAGATGAGCAATAATTACACAACAGCGTTGGGTCGTTAATGGAAAAGGCCCCGGCGAGACCGGAGGTGCTCTACATACCAAATTCGCCCGTAAATGGGAAAAACTGCGGCCGCGAAGAAGCGAGCCGGGGAGAGTTTAAATGATATTAACGTGTCGAGTTAGCGTCGATTAAATTTTCGGTCGCATGGAGGGAAGCGCGGTTAGAATAAACGTCAAGGGAACAGGAACTCAGCAGGTTTTGTCAGCTCGGATGTTGACACGCGCCGCGTGAAGTCGGCTCCAGCGGTAATCTCACACAAGTTACAGATTAGTGCTTATAACATAAAATGTCTGGTATGCATACACACACGCACACACTTTCGCATAAACACGGAAGCGGCACGCACACGCTCAGTTTACGCGCGGCCGTAATGCGGCACATCCCCACAGCGGCAGAGTAATCTGCGCGGTGTAAGGAACACTGAGAGGTGGCGGTGATTGACAGGCAAATCGCTCGCGCTGAAACACCCGTTTGACAGAGAAAAGCACCGAACGCAAGAGTTAAAAGTCAGCCACAGAAATCGCCTCAGTGTACTTCACATGAAAGCAAACTTGAGTATTTTCGCGCGCCTTTGAGAAGCCGAGCATCTGTGGTGGGATGTGGGGAGGAATATCAGGCTTCTTCTTTTTTCTTTCTTTCTTTTTTTTTTTCAAAATGAAGAAACCCTAATGCTCTTTGTGCAAACCCGGGTGCCAATCACGAGCACGCCTCTTTGAGGGCCAGGCCTCATGCGGATGTCAGCGCCGCGCTACATTATAATTCCACCCCAGATCTTGAAGAATGACACAGTTCCAAGAGCTGCACTCGCTCCGGCGCGCAGCTCCGCCAAGGAGGGAAAAACGGGGGTAATAAAAAGCGCTCGCCTTTCTCTTCCAGAGACATTGTAATTTAACTGTTGGTAGCAGGCACTGGCAATTGGCTTTAATAATGGTCTCTACACTCTAATTTGTGTAGGGATTTGCCCGGACCAGCAATGTCTCACAGTCCCTTAATGCTTCTGTGCAATCCAAGCCTCGCTGCTGAGAGAAGGGGAGGATGTGCCTGAGAGGGCCGGGCGGAGGAGAGAGCGGAGAGATATAAAGGGATGGAGGGGGAGCCGGGGAGGGGAAAAGTCTCCCGCGGCGGGAGGTGATGATGGAGGGGAGAGATACTAAAGCGTGCTTTGCCGTTTCCTGTTCCTCACGATATCGAATAATATTGGTATAATTAACCCCAGGAAACGTGGCTTCATTAGTCCCAGCCCGAGCGTTAGAGTGAAGTGTGAACTAATTGGTCAAGTTTACAGCGTGGCGGAAACAACAAAGGCCTGGCAGGGAGACGCAGAGACAGAGAGGACTCCAAAAGCTTAATGGTGTTTCGTTTTTCCGGCGCTTCCTGTAATGATGAAGAACTGAGACGAGGACCACAGGTGATGTAAAACACCGCGGCACAGTGAAGAGGTCCGACTGTGAAGAAAGGCCTCGCTGTGTACGATCTCTATTTCCCAGTTTGTGTTCCTCTGAACCTCGGCAACAAAGCCTTCGACCCCGTCGGTCGCAGCGAGTTTCCTGTCTGCCCTCATCTGCATCACAAAAAGAGGCATTTTCCTCTAAGAAAATACTGATCAGGCCTTATCTTTTAGAAACATGTAATCCACTGGGGGAGAGTCGGACTTGTAGCCATTAGGCACTGTCCTCCGAGCCCTGACTCTCCGCCGCCTCAGCCTTTCTAGTGAAAGGCCGGAGCAAAGCTTGTCGCTATTCAGCTGGGAGAGCTGGTCAAAGCTGTGAGATCAAGCAGCTCCCAGCACTTTTTTTTTTTTGGTTCGCTGAGACTTCAGTTATCTCAACAGTTGGAATGTGGTGTGCAAAAAATCCTCCACAGAACGAGATCTTGCGTTTCCCCTGGTCTCCTGCAGGTCTGACAGCGTTTTACTGAGGAAAAGTTTGAAATTTTTTGGAAACGGGAAGTCTCAAATTGGGTAGAAAACAGGAGCTCCTCACTGGAGACAGGCTGCCATTTTTATGCTTGTTTGTTTCCTCCTTTGCCGCTCTCTCCCGTTCCTCGTCCTCTCGCGCAAACCATCTGCCACGCGGGTCCTGTGCGACTCTACTTCAAGAGCTCTTAGTGGCTGTCTTCATCAGCTCGAGATCCGCTGCAGAAAAACAGCTTTAATTGGTACTGAGGGGGAAGAGAAGCAGACGGGGTCGCACGCTTCGCTACATTTTAGAGGAAAAAAAAAAACGCCTGCGAGTGATCAGAAAGTGCATTCTGCCCAGCTTCTCCCTGGCAAAGGCATTTAATGCTAACGTCTCCACATAGGTATCTTTTAACATTATCCCGTTAAAACACAAGATTATTAAGTGGGCTCCTCATTAAACGAACACATGTTCAAATTAGCAGCGATACGGCGTGTTGTCAAACTGCATCTCCTGGTTCACCCGGAGCGACGGCGCTCAGGTTTCGTGCAGGTGGGTCGACTTGTCTGGCAAAAAACTTTCCCAGCTGTAATATTTCACCCTGTCAATGTCCCTCAGCCGGTGCTGTGCCGCTAGAAGGATTGAAATAGCAAATGTCAGAACGCCGTCGAGCTGCGTTCGGGATCTCGCGTTACGTGGAAAAAGAGGAAACCCTGCCGACAGTGCAGTCCGATCCATTCCAGCAAGGCAATTACATTATTTCGCCGAGGCCACTAGGAAAAGCTTCTCTACAATTAGGCTGACAGAAATGGCCTCTCTGACACATCAGAGGGAGCCGTGGATGTTTTTTCCCTCCCCCCCCCTTTTCTTCTCTTTGCACTGTCAGGGTTCCTCGCCGCTCGTGTTGTTTCAGCGGGGCTTTGAGACATTAGCTTCTGTTGTTGCACTAGCTTTGGAGACATTTCACAGCCCATTAGCTGCTCTTTCAGCCCCAACCACTACTCAAAACCAGAGAAAGAGAGGACGGGGCGGGGCGGCGGCGGGGGGGAGAGGCTCGGACAGAGCGAGAGAGAGTTTGTACATTCAGTATGGCCGAGCAATGCATTAGGTGCGACCTGACACAAGGAAACTGAATCTACAGTTCAGAGCGATAGTTCAACGTTTTAGAGAAATCTGCTAATTTTTGTTTTCTTCTTGAGTTGGAAAGATTGACACTGCTTTCATATCTGTGTACTTAATATGAAGCTACACCAGGCAGTTAGCTTAGCATAAGGACTGGAAGCAGGGGAATACAGCTATCCTGGCTCTATAGTTATAAAATCCACCTTGAGCACTTCTGAAACTCACTAATAAACACATTTTAAACTTAAACCGAAGTATAAAAAACTGACGTTACAAACGAGAGGTTTCAGTGCAGCTGGAGGTCGTGTTGGGCTGATTCTCGGCGAGGGTGCAGCGACTTCCTGGACTTTTTTCTTTTTGCACCGATTAAACAATGAGGATAAAATATGTTGATTAGTGCACGTAGCTTTCGGGACAGCAATCTTAGGATTATCCATTAATCTGCCGATTGTTTGCACGATTAAAAGAGGCTCTGCGGAACTTCTGTGTTGTGCTTGAAGCCGGTCGTCAGTTCGTATTAGCGAACTTTGTATTCCAAAATACAATTTCTAACGCGAGCTACTGTTGCTCTCTGTTAGCGGAGCAGGGGGAGGCTGTGAAAAGTCACATCTTTTGGACTGTTGCAAATAATACCTCACAGAGTAACAAAGTGCTCACACAGCCGAGCAGCATGAAACAACGTCAGCGAATCGTCTGCAGGCTTCTGTAGCCCGCTGAGAGAGACGGGGAAGGTCTCAGTTTTCATGTCTCGCTAATACAGGTTTGTCGGTACAGATTTTTACATTGAGCCCCTTCAATCAATTAACTGTTTGGTCGACGTATGTAAAGAAAACTGCCTCCGGCTGTCCATCGAACAGTCCGTAAAACCCAAAAGACTCCTCATTTACTGTCACAGCTGACACAGAAAAGCAGCAGATCCTCACATTTAAGAAGCTGGAACCCAATAAATCTCCTGCTTGCTTTTGTCATCTTTATTTATACAGCCCAAAATCCCAAATCACACTGCGTCAGTGGGCTTTACAGTCTGTACAGTGCACGGCGCCCTCTCTCCTGAGGCCCGCCAATCGAGTAATGAAGGAACGATTATTCAAAATCAAAATAGCTGGACATCAATTTTCTTTGGAATGACTAATCAATTAATTCGCTAATCACTGGCTGATGACTGTAGTAGGTTTTGTTTGTATTTCCCCTTATTTCCAGTCTCTGTGTTAAAATGAGCTAAAAGCCTGCTGGCTGGAGCTACATCGTTAGCATACAGACGTTAGAGCGGCATCAATCGTCTCATCTACTGTGTGATTTGGAACTACTGCTTTAATGTATTTTTGCATTTTGATTCCTGAATTTAAACGACTCCGATGAGCTGGAGGTACAGTGCAGCGCTGTTAATTTGACCGTAAGGAGGCGTTCGTATGCTCCACCAGATGCTCAGCGGCGCCGTCTCTAATACAATCCCCGAGCACTCTGTGAGCGCACGCGACCGGTCGAGATCGGAGCCGAGAGCCGGTGGTCAGGAGGATTGTCGCTTACTCAGCAGCGCCCGCGCAATCTGGTTTGCGCGTGGCCGCGGCAGTTTGGCCAAGAAGACAGAGTTAAGGTGGTTTTCCGGCGCGGTTGATGGGGCTGAACAATTTGCACGGCTGGCAGAAAAACCCATAATCAATCCGCGGACTATAGATAAGGGCCCTAAAAACCAGCCAAGCGCAGCGTTTTCTCTTATCACAATTACACCTTGCCCTCCTGCCTCAGGTACAGCCAATTAAGCGCGGAGAGGATGCGCCGGCAGCCACTTCACATGGAGGAGGCCTATCAGGAGGCTCCGAACACACCCCGCCGCTGCAGAGGGGCCAGAGAGGAGCTTGTTAAGAACAGGAAGACACACGGAGGGATGAGGAATGCCCTGTTGTTCGTTGTGGGTATATGTTGACTGTATGTTTATGTCCCACCCCCCCCAAAAAAAAAACACATTTGCATGTATGAAAGCAGGAAATAAATGATGTATGCTCAGGTGAGCAGCCTGCTGGACGGCTGCCTGCTGGCACAAAGGGACCAAGGGCGCACAGACCTTGCCCCGACACTTCCTCCCCTCACTCTCTCATCTGCTTTTTTAATCCATCCATTACTTCGCTCTTCTTTTTTCCGCCTCTCATTGTGGAACATCATTCACATTATGTGACTACTCAGCAGTACAGAAAAAGGAAAAGGAGGCGCGGGAGAGGGGAGAACTCATGCATGTGTTTTAATGTGAGAGCGGGAGGGCGGCTGAGAGAGAGGAAGAGATGAGGTCACAATCAAGGATAGCGCTCATGATGAATACGAATCCTCGCCCGTCGTGACTCCTCGTTCCCCCGCTCTTTGTTCGAGCCTAACTGGATTGAAAAAAAAAGTGCCACACTGTCACAAGCCCGCCGATGAAAAATTGATCACACGAGCGTCTCTGCGCCGCGTGTCGCCACCTCCTCCACCGGCGGATGGGGGTTAACCAGGCACACAAAAATAAACCTCAAGTGCTTGATCTGAACCTGCAACTTTACTCTTCTCCTCGCTCTCGCCACACTGAGGCTTTCAAAGACCAGACGCACAGCGTGTGGTGTTTTGTCTACGCCGTGTGATGCCACCGCACCAATTTAGCTCGACAATTTGTCCCCGAAGCGTCATCCTTCTCGGAGCGGTAGGACAGATTCAGCAATATCCGTTTTCCGTCTCGGCGCAACCGTGAGACCCCCGACGACGACACGTGCAGCGGGAACGTCTATAAGCACACAGAACTGTAAGGGAAGAGCGGCTGACGCAGGTGCTCTCCCGCCGCTTACGGGGCAGACGCACATGCAGAATAAATCGAAGACACAAACAGAACCGGCGCTGCAGATGGGCTCTCTTTCAACCTGTTTGACGAAGTGATTAAAGTGCTCCTCCAAGCACAGGAAGCCATTAATAACAGCACGGCGGAGGGGAGTCAAATTCAAAATAAAATGAAAACAGAGGCAGCCTCAGTGGGGGAATCCATCTACTCTCTATTTAGACTGCATGGAGACGGGTTCCAGTATAGCCGGAGAAAAGATCCTCCTTTTTGGCTCCTTATTGAATTCTATTGGAGTCAAAAGGGGGTAAATTGACTAAGTAGGTCGAGGCAAAAAGCGTGCAGGGAAAATATGCTGAATTCCAATTCTGATTGGCCACATGGGTCCGCCGATGCTGCTTTCATAATTGCCTCCACTTGATGTTTTTCTCCTCGTTTCAACATTTGCTGTGACACGCGACGTGATGCAGAGGCAAAATAGCTTCCCGGTGATGCAAATGATGTTTGTGGCTCGGCGCCCCCACCACCCCACCAACCCCCACCACCCCCACCGAGACAAACATCTGAGAATGGTTCCTTCCACACATCAACGCAAACAGCCAATCCGCCGTTGCTGGCAGAGTCCGCGCACAGATGGCTGTAAATCAAGGGAGTGTTCGGCTGCGGTACTTACCACGCTCGCTGGACAGGGTGGTATCTGTCACAGAGGGAGAGAGGAAGGGCAAGGGGGAGGGGGGGGGAGAGAGAGAGAGGAGAGAGGATGATTAGAACATAATGGGCTTCAGTAAAAGTGGCATCGCAATACTAAAGTCACCGTTAAACAAGAGAACAAAACAGATCAATTTTCTGAGGATTAATGGGAAGTCACAGGCAATAGCCGGACAGTGACACACACGGAACGGAGGGCTACTATTGGAGAAAATTTGCTGTCACAACTGCGTAGTCGCTCACATTTGTCTCTGTCTATTATCCAGGCGGCACCATTTAACCAGAATACAGTTTGTTTTCTCTCTTATACTTCTTGTCATTGCCTCAAGCGCTGGGATTCATCATTATCTTCAAACACTTGTTGTGATGTCTATATTGCTCTTGTGCTCGCTCAATGAAACGCAGGAGAATTGCAGGATATTGCATATGCACATTGCACACACTTATGCACGTCGTCGTCGTGGCGGCATTTATTCAGACCTGGGTGACAGAAAGAGGGAGAGGCAGCCGTGGAAGGCTCCTGACGTCTCCTGCCCTTCCCGCGTCCTCCAGCGGAGTCGCTTAGCGAGATTTGATCAGAGGCAATCTCCACGGCTCGGTTTTGCATTTATTGCTTACATTTTTAATCCGGAGAGCCTTAAAGCTGACTGAAACTCGGAAAAACACCAACTTTGATCAGACAGATTTACTTTTAAAACTTTAGGTTTCAGTATGTTCCCACTTTAGCAGGAAACCCAGCATCCCACTGATAAAAAAAATGTTAATGTTGCATATGAGTCACTTGAACTCGCTTTCTCATAAAAGTCTACGAGCCAGTTCTGAGCCAAATGAGTGGTTTACTAGATGGAAAAGTCAGTCGAGTACTTTTGAAGACCAAAACATCTCAACAAGTCTTGTACAGACTGTGGGGCTGGGCGGTATATAGATATCATATCATTACCCTGATGTGAGACCACATATCATCTTAGATTTTGGATATCATTATATCGTTTTTCGAACACTTGCCTTTACCACTTGATATTTGATTTTGTCCCGCGGTCCTAGTGTCTTTATGAAGTGTTTTCGAGGAGATATCAAAATAGAGAGATACATTGTGTATCGTGACACAGTTTAAAAATATTGCAATTCTATTTTAAACCCTATTGACCACCCTTAAAAGTGCAATATGTAATAATTGATGTCCGGTCTTATTCATTCTCAATACAACGAGGGGGCAGCATATTATCATATTAAGCGTTAACTGCAGCTAACTGTTTTTAGCGTTAGCTAGTTAGGCGCACAGCTAGCAGTACAGAATGGGAGCTTGGAGCACCAGGGGAGTGTTGGTGTTTACATCGCTAGCACAGGAGCTCAGGACAGGGGCTATCTGGTTAGCATGCTAACTTCAATAGATATCTAATCATCCAATCATCATCTGGTGATCCATTAACATTTCATTTAACACAAAGTCCAACGCTGCTTTAGCTGCAAATACCTGCAAAACTAGTGGAATTCTCATCAGCCTCAGATGTACTTTGTGTTTAGTGCTAACCAGCGAATGTAGCATTGCCGTTGTGAGGATTAGCATGTTTAGCTCAAAGCACCAGCGTGCCAACACGACAAGTACAGCCGCAGCGAGGCCGCAAACTCCTGTTTTTCCTTTTATTCAAAGCTCAGTGAGAGGATCTGCCGGAGACGCTGGTGTGATATTGGCATATGGGGAAAGGTCTCATATCCGACTGGTTATCACCCCCTGAGAGCTGTCGTGAATACTTTCTCACATTTGGCAGCCTGGATTTGAAGTAAATCTGACACAACACCAACATGCCAAAAGTCGCACTGACATTTATTTTAGGCATAAGCCTCGAAATGCTGGCTGGCGCTGTGCTTAACATAATTTTCCTCTTCTCGTCTGTCTTAGTTAGATGTGCTACTTTTTGAGAACCCCTACTTTTCTGCCTTCTGCTTGAAATATTGTTCTTTAACGGCGCTTGTACTCTGCTTGTCTTAAATATAACAGACGTTAAAAAAACAGTTATTTTGTATTTCAAGGTCGCCGTTTACCAAATTATTAATAGTAATCTGTTGTCGGGAGATTGAGTAAGACTACTGGCGAATAAGAGCCCGGAGTAAGGGCTTAGAAGTGTAAGAGCCTGTAAGCTTGTTGTGCTGTTGCATTTACTGGAGGCTGATCTGGACTGTAGTGTCTGATAAATTATTACAATTTAAATATGGAATGCACACCCTGTTTTGAATAATCGCCTCCGCTTAATCGATTGAGTCGCACAGATTTTTTTTCTTTTAGAATGTTTATTTATTTTCTCGATTTTCTATGTAGTTGTGGTGCGAAATTGTATGATCGATGAAAGGCTCCTGACCTCTTTGCTCGCGCTCCTTACGATCCAAATGCATAAATGAGCTCTCCTACTCATGTCTCGCCATAAATCCATTCAAGCTCGTCTTAAAATCTCTGCAACTTTTTGACTTGTTTACAAAAAGCAGACGCATCACTATCTAAATAAGAGTTTTGCCCGCAGACAGCCCGACTGTCTCCACTCCTTCTCTCCGTGTATAAAGGCTCTCCACTCTATCCCAACAGAACTTCGCTCCGCACATGTTCAATTATTCATCTCCCTCTGTCAAGAAATTCAGCCTTGCTAGCACTTGCCAGTATCCCCCACAAATTGGCAGGCTGGCTCATATTTGGCATATGGTGCAGAGCGGTGCTGCTTCTCCCTCTCTCTTCACTTGGCCTGCTAGCACTCCCGAGGAGCACGGCAACACACACCGGGGGTGCGCACTCACAAAAGACACATGCACAGTCGCAAAATACACACACACACAGAGTGATGATGCAATTTGTCTGTCAGTTTTGTTTGTGAGATCCCTCGCCACACAAACACACACACACACACACACGCGCGACGTTGAGTTGCTGGGCATTCGTCCACAAAGTCTTTGCAACAGGTTTCAAGGTTTTCAACAATGGCACTGTACATGCTGCAACAGCCAAATAAGCCACAGCCCACAAACCACAACACCGGAATACTCAAAAGTGCCTTATTAGGTGTTGGGGAAACATTTCTCTGCTAATTTGAACAGCCAGTCATTTCTAGTGAGTTTCGGTATGAACTCCATTAGTGGCCCTGAACTCCTACACAGGTGTTTTTTCGTGTACTCTGGTTCAGTGAACCTCTTCTCTGTTGAGAAGCTGTCGGGTGGAGCTGCGCTCGCACTCAACAGTCTGTGAGAACAAAAACTGTTAAAAGGTCTGAGCTGTTATACTTGCGTGTCATTTTTTTCTTTCTACTTCCTGTGTTTGTCTTTTTCCCACCGTTGTTGGTGTGTGTTTTTCCCCTCACTCCCTGTTAGTCGCCTGTGTCTCCTGTGGTCCTGTGCATGTTCCCTGTGTCTGCTGTGTTCCCGCTTTGTTCTCTGCGGCTTCTGGTTTGCCGTCGATTTTTACATTTTCTCTTGGACTTTCAATTGCCTGCCTTTTGTTGTCTGTATCTTGGGTCAGCTCATCATTAAAGCTCACTTTGTGGTCGTTTAATTGCCTGCCTCTGTGTGTCTTGCGTTTTGGTCCTTTTTTTTTGCGAAAAAGCACACTCGTTGTGTGTAAAAACCTCTATTGTATTCTCTGTGACCTGCATATCTCACTGGATGGACCTGTTCTGGCTAACTAGCTTCTGTAAGCTGAGCATCATTAGCAGACAGGTGTGTACTGTATGTTATCGGATCTATCATTACATCTTGTACAATCTATTGAGCGTGATGATTCAGAATGTACACAATACTGTATACAAAACAGGACACAGACTTTGTATCAGTGCCCAGCTCTCAGTTTTCCTTTCAAACCAACCATCAAGAGCGGGGGTGACAGTAAAACATCAGCTGACAGACCGTTTTCACGACAGACGTTTGACTTCTCAAGCACAGGTGTGACCAATAACGTTAACAATGGCTCCATTCTATCACGTTTCCCAGTAAGCCATGCCAGTGAATGAGCATGCACCACATCAGAGCCCGGGAACTAGCTCATCTTAATAGCATGCGGTCGTCATCAGTGTTATAAATTCCACCGTGGCTTTTTTTCCTCTTCCGCCGTGAAAAGGGTCTATTATTATCTAGAGTGCTGACTAATTGCCCCATTGTATCAGTTGGGATGCCGGAGGTCGAAACTATTTGACAGACTCAACATCCAGATTTCGCGAGTTCCTGTTCTCCTTCCTGATGGCATTTTATTTTTCCAGTCGTCTTCAAGAGCTTTTCGAGCACCCTTTCTGTCACACACGATGGCACCGGCAGCGTTGGCGGTAACAACAGCAAAACAGAACACTTATTTAGTGGTGGACCGCAAGAATGCTTCACAACGGAATGCGAAACAATCCTTAAGCTCGACAGCACGTACTTTGGGTCATTTTCAAAAGTCTGAATTGTGCTTTTTATCATCTCTGATAGCTTCCTAGTGCGTTCCCTGGAGGCAGAAAGGAGGGAGCCAGCAAAAGCTTGCATATAGTTGTTCCACCATCCACTGATGTGCAGAGAGAATACATTAAGTGACAAAGTGATCCGCTGCAGCTGGCTAAACTGATATACAAAATATATCCGGCATGGCATGGTACATTATATCGTAGATAATTCAGAGATGCCGCCACAGTTTTTATAAATTCTTTAAACAGGGCATTGTGACTGATGAAGACATTTTATTAAACTTTTATTCTATCAAAGTTGCTTTTATATTTAAAGGTGCAATATGTTAGAATTGGCCAAAACTATGTTAAGTTCATTCATAAAATGAAAGCAAATAAGGGGTCTGCATATCGCTAGAGTAACTGCTAATTGCTGCTAACTGTAGCTGCCGTTAGCCAGTTAGCTCAGTTAGCCGTGCATCTAGTGGGAGCTCTGGGAGCGTTAGGCTGCATCCAGATTTCTGCATCCGTAAGCCAAAACTCGCACTTCATCCAGGCCACGAGGGCCCTCCAGGGCGTCCTCACTTTAATAACCCACAATTCATTGCAATACTGACGTGACATTATAGAACTTATTATGGATGTATGAATCTTGTAGGCTAGAAAATAATGTTCAACCACGTCACAATACAGAAATATGTAGAAGAACTGACTGTAGAGGAAATCAAAATGCATTCTATCAATGGGGTTGCCCGTCAGAGGATTTTTTTTTTTCCCCGTGCAGCCTTATGCACTCGCAGAGTCGGTGTGATTTCAGTGAACGTACGACTGAAGCCCAGCAGGGCTCAGTCCATATGTCCAGAGGGTGGAGATCTGCAGGACAGGAGCTTTTGGGCCAGGCTGGGGTGGGGCTAGCTGGTTAGCATGCTAACTACAGTAGATATCTCTGCAACCTATACACAAATGTCTCAACATTATAACTGTTATGTCTCCAAGTTCTGACTGTAGAGGTCGACTGTAGATAATTTTAGCTATGTTTTAATGTTAATGCTAAAATTCTTACATAATGCCCCTTTAAAGAATAATAAATCAGCGGCTCTAAAACAGGTACGTGACGATCTTTTGCTGCTTGTGTTGCCTTTGATCTGGAATAAATCAAAAGTTGAAACTTCTTGTCTAGACTACACGATTTCTTCTCTTTTGAATCTAACCAACACGTTTTGACCTGTTTCTTTGCAAAGCTGTGAAAAGAAGCGCACAAAGCGACGGGTGATGCACATACCCACGTATAACAAACTCGCCCAAAGGTCACACTCACTCTTTTCCTTCATCAGTGACATGAAGAAAATAGTTTTGAGCTCCCCCAAAGCGCCAAATTACACCTGCCATTGTCTGTTTGATAACCTTTCTCTGCGCGCCAGAGAAGCTCGCAGCCACCCGCCGTCTTTCACATTAACGTGAATGGTAAACGTGTCTGGTATTCCTGCATTCAAATGGTCTCAATTCATGTACTTATGGATTTAATTAAAATACTGAAAAAAAATGCTTCACTGGCTTTCTTTTTATACTCTCAAAGACTTTGAAAAAAAAAGAAGCTGCGAGTCTAAAAAGCACGCAGCGCCACACGCCGAAAAGGCAGCTCAAACGTCGCACTCGCACAAACGCGCTTGCCACCTGCCATGTGAGCGAGCGCGGATTGATGCGAGCTCGTCTGTTTGCATGCAGATGCGTCCTCGTGCCAAATCTTCTTGTTGCCCTTGTGATGACTAATAACCGGAGTGCATTTTCAGCTAATAAATAATACATTTAAGACTCTAATCAAATTGAACAAATGAGTATGTCTAGAAAACTATTAATCAGAGAGCAAACGTGTATTTACAAATATAACACTGGCACAAACAATCAATTATTCATAAAGTGAATGCTGGGTAAGTGGGCTTCTTCCCGGGTGAGATGCTGCCATAATTGGAGTGGGACTACAGGAGTGCCGGCTGGTGTGTGAGTGTGTGTGTGTGTGTATTTGCGGGTGCATGTGTGCCTATGAGCTGACACACACACACACACACACACACACACACGCAGACACTTCTCCCCATGCGCCAAACTTCCCCCAAACACGACAAGAGCAGGCAGAGTCGGCTCATTACTGCCTAATGAGTTGTCTGATTAGTGCCGAATATAAAAGCCTTATTGTCAAGCGCTGTATGTTTATTTTGATTAATTATTGTACTAAAGTGACTGGATGGAAGCACAATGACATGGAGCATTAACGTTGTGCGGTAACAGGGCCCTTGTGGAGGGGAGGAATTGTATATACAACCGACTCGTAAACCTTGGCCGCCGCCCGGAGAGGTTTAACACTGGACCGACGGACACGCGCGTTTAAATTGCGTCCTCGGCTCCATACGTACAATTAAACCTTGAGCTCCATATGGTCAGATTAGCACGGCCTAATCCACAGTCCTGGAGAAACTAATGCCCGGTGATGACTGTCGCTCTGCTGCCAAGAGGCCACAGATATCAGTCACTGTGAGTGAATAAAAAGGTGTGTGTTATCGGCACAGTGTATCAAAAGCACTCGTTGTGTAGAATGGGCTCTTTCACAGTGATATATTATTGTGTACTGTAACAGTAGCAGACCTCTAGCATTCATGAATAAACATGTAAGTAGTATGTTGTAGCCTGAGGGCGGCCGTGGATCAGGAGGTAGAGCCTGTTGTTCGCTGGTGGTTCGATATAAAGTCTGAATCAGCCGCATGTTTACTCGCCTTTCATCACAAGAGTCATCCAGACAACTTGTATCGTGTTGGCGGAAGACAAGAATGGAAAAGGAGTGTTGAATAAAGATGGTTTAGTTAATTTTAGCCGCTTAGTGTTTGCTTGCGTTTGCTCATAGAAAATTCAAATTCCCCCACATAAAATTCAACTCTGCAAAGTCTTTTGATTATTTTATGAAGACACTTCTCATGGTACATTTAGCTGTATAAATACACACATACTGTATATAAGTTTATATCGAGAGACAGGGAGGCTGCCACGCCGATGACCACGTTCCGATGCTGCATTTGTAGCCATTTTTGCAAACAAAAAACAGGCATTTTTACCAAGACCTTGGAAAAAATGAAATAAAAAAGGTGCCGAACCCGGTGTGTCCACTGGTGTGAGAGTGTGTGTATGGTTACTGCTCCCGATGAGCAGGTGGCACCTCTGCCACCAGTGTGTGAATGTGTGTGTGAATGCTCACACCACACGGTCCATTTCACAATTCAGAAAATGAAACGAAATAAATTCAGGTATAAAGTCGCACAAGGTGGGCGTACTCACTCAGGTACAGCACCAACAGCTCGGAGCTGAACTTTCTCCACCACCGCAGCCTAAAATGTGATGAAAGCTCTTAATCTAATATAGATGTGTTGCTTGTGCGAAAAAGAAAATATGGTTTTGAAAGGTGTGAGCTGCTGGAGCGCCAGATGCACACACACACACTTCCTGAGTTTAAATTGGCATCACAGATTAACAGAGTGTCTGCTGGGTGATCCAAACAGGGAGATGCTTTTGGGTTAGGCCGCTTTGGCGAGCACGTGTCATCCACGATATCTGCAATTACAATCTAAGCCAGCAGCGCCTGAGCGTGTGGGAGGGTTAACGACACCGGTCAGCACATTGAGGGATCACAGTGTACGACTGTCCCGACTGACCGGGAAACTTCAGCAACAGTAAGCGCGTCCAGGTTCCACCGCACCCTCGTGAGTATTTTTAGCAGAATTATTCACTTTGATCAGTCAGTTAAACGTGTTTCCAGCTCGAAAGACACGCCTAATTAGCAAAGTTCGGCGCGGTTGACACGCTTTGAAGCGCACTTTGCTGTTAACACGAGGGCTGTAACTACTTCGACGAAGGTTGCATGAATAAACGCGCGCGCGGCTGAACGTCGAAGGCCTTCCGGTGTACAGCATCTTCTCCAACGCACGTCTCCGAAACACGCAAATCTTTATTGAACGGGAAAAAAAAAGTTTGAATAACAAAATGTGATTAATGGAAGAAAATCTGATCCCATGCCGGTGAATAAGACTCGTTTTCTTTCCCTTAATCTGCCTCTCTCTCTCTCTGCAGCCCTCCTGCCCGTGAGCAGAATGCCGTTGGGAGCGTCACAGGAGGGACTGTACTGCCCGGCCTGTTGCTCTTTACACACTTTAAATCAGAGGTAATGGGCCACTTCAGGAGGCTGCTGTTACACACACCCAACTGCCAATACACTGTAATCACTAAAGGCCCCTTTTCTTTGGAGATAAGCATTGCCTACGTGCGCCGCACTCAAAACCACAAGGCTCGCGCCGGGGATGTATCGACGACAACTTAGCGAACAGAACTTTGTGATTTAATGTGCTTTGACATCGCCGCCTTAGTCACAGACAGGCGGCGGGGTGTGGGTGATATTTCATCCTGTTCACACTGGAAAAACATGCAGCAGACGTTTCGCGCGCCACGCGTCTGCTCGCAAATTCACGTTTCCAGACAGCTCTTTGTCGTCCCATCCACGAGGAAAAGCTCCAAACAGATTGAGAGGTTAATTAAGTTACCTCAAGAGATGCTAACTTCTCTCTACTTCCTAACAGACAGCCCATCAGATGCTCGTCCGCGAGTTTCGACAAGAAGCTATAGATGTGTCTCAGGCAGGAGCATCAAAACGGCTAATAACCTCAGACAGCAAAGATAATCGATCCAAACAGGCAGTGGCTGCTGAATGCGTACTGTGGTGCTGCAGAGATGCCACGGCCTAAAAATCCTGCTCTTCAGATGTGAGAGGACGTGTTTCCAACAGATGTCACATCATCATGAGTTTAATATTTTTTTGGTGAAAACTGTCAGTAGACCTCAAAAATGATCATTCCCACTGATCATGAATCATTTCACAATCATAATATCTGTCCAAATAACCACAATATGATTTTTGATTATTTTATTTTTATATACCATATCATGTAGCTGTACTTGAGACTCCACTTGGACTTGTCTTGAGACATGATGACTCGATTGACTAGTGATGGGGTAGGAATTTCTGTTTGATTTAGAAGAAATTAAAGGTGCAATGGGTAAGAATTGGCCACCTGTGGAAGCAGGGTCCCTCCAAACAAACAGGGGGCAGTCTGTCACCAGAGTAACGGCTGGTAGGACAGCTGGTGAGCCTGCTAACTTCAGCTCTTCAACACAGTGCATGGATGTCTTTAACATATGTCAGAACTGTGGTATTTGATTATCTTTTCTTAATGTTTTACTTTAAAAATCTTACATATTGCACCTTTGAACATATATATATTTTAATATTATGCATGTTTAGTTTGATTTTATACATTTCCCCAAATAATCATCATAATAACTCAAAAATAACTCGGGACTGATTCTGATTCTGATGTCTGAGAGGAGGTCATGTGGCTCTGGCACCACTTGGCGATCCCTCGGCCTGCTCAGCTGTCCTCCTGGATCCACACACTTTACATATATTATATCATTTGTATCTGATGTTCTGTGAGTGCAATTTGTAAATTGTGATTTTGTTGTTCTGTTCTGTACATGCGACATCTCTTGCATGTCTGTCCGTCCTGGGAGAGGGATCCTCCTCTGTGGCTCCTCCTGAGGTTTCTTCCACCTTTTTTTTTGTTAAAAGGGTGTTTTTCTCAATAAGACAAGTTTTTCCTCGCTTGAATCGAGGGTCTAAAGACAGAGGATGCCATTCACTGTACAGACTGTAAAGCCCACTGAGGCAATGTGATCGTGACTTTGGGCTGTATAAATTAAATCCATTTGATTTGATTTGACTCTAGAAACTTGGACCAAAGTCACATGTTTGACACCAGAGTTCAAAAAGTGTGAGTCCCACACATGAGGGTTACATAACATTACATCGTCAGCGTTGGGCCTGTTATTTAAAAAGCACTCTTTGTTCTGCAGTTTCAAGAATTGTCAATAGTGTTCAGAGAAACAAAAGGCAGTAACTCAATAAAATCAACAGTGGGAATACTAACAAGAGGAGAAAAGAACTGTCTTCATTCATCTGAAAAGACAAATAACTACAAACAAAATAGAGGATGTGGGCAGAATACTTTTTTTTTTTCCCTGGTTTTAGTCCAGTGCTTTGAGGCAAGCTGTGTGGAAATGAAAAGTAGACATTTTTTGATCGGTGGCACCACAAATATGATTTTTCTGTTGTCAGTTTTCCCCCAGAAAAGTTAAGAATATAGCTGAGCGAAACTAAACAATGAGCATGATTCATTCTGATGAAAAAGACCCTCTCGGAGAGTAGGGAAATTTCCCACCAGCGCCACTTTAATGAAAAGACAGCTTGACTTCTGGCCTCTCATTTCTCCTCGCCATGTCAGATCGCTGTACAGTAATTGTCCTCGCCTTCACTGTTAATGGCCTCAGAAGTCAAATCGGTCGTGTTGCGCGGTGCTGCTTACATTAATGTATGCTGTCAGACCCTATAGAAAATGTGTCCGGCTTGTTCCGAGCTATTTGTACTTTCTCGCAGCTAACATTTAAAGCACTTTCCCTGGAGGCTAAACACATTTAATGGGGTGACTCAACCTCACTGTTAATGCACTGTAGGTAGCAGCCGATTAATTTTTGTAGCCCGGTAGGTGGTTTCATTTCAGCATGTAAACACCTAACGTGCGAGGACGTTTGGCATTTGCGTGCCGGCGCGTACCTATGTGCGAGACAGCGGCTTGTCCAGTCAGAGCCAGGAATTTCAACCTCTGCCCGATGAGTAAACCCCGCATGAATATGCATGCAGGACGCTCGCTCACAAACACTGATCAGTGTTTTTATTTTATTATATTTTATATTAAACTTTCAAGTCCTACCATATTTGTCTGTATTTGTCACTGTCAATATTCTCAAGTAAAGTTGTCATATGCAACCAAAACCTAACCAAAAAATAACATACTACAGACATTACAATGTCAGGGGAACGTTGAGAGAACCAAACATGTAACCAACAAGGTTAGGAGAACATTAGGGGAACATTCAGGGAACCAAACATGTAACCAACAAGGTTAGGGGAACGTTAGGAGAACGTTGAGAGAACCAAACATGTAACCAACAAGGTTAGGAGAATGTTAGGGGAACATTCAGGGAACCAAACATGTAACTGACAAGGTTAGGGGAACGTTGAGGGAACCAACATGTAACCAACAAGGTTAGGGGAACGTTAGGAGAACGTTGAGGGAACCAAACATGTAACCAACAAGGTTAGGAGAACGTTAGGGGAACATTCAGGGAACCAAACATGTAACTGACAAGGTTAGGGGAACGTTGAGGGAACCAACATGTAACCAACAAGGTTAGGGGAACGTTAGGAGAACG
The DNA here is from genome assembly GCA_039737535.1 of Lagodon rhomboides. Taxonomy (NCBI): domain Eukaryota; kingdom Metazoa; phylum Chordata; class Actinopteri; order Spariformes; family Sparidae; genus Lagodon; species Lagodon rhomboides. The sequence goes on along the minus strand of CM077785.1, from coordinate 10,298,052 downwards.
TTGAGGGAACCAAACATGTAACCAACAAGGTTAGGAGAACGTTAGGGGAACATTCAGGGAACCAAACATGTAACTGACAAGGTTAGGAGAACGTTAGGTGAACGTTGAGGGAACCAACATGTAACCAACAAGGTTAGGGGAACGTTAGGAGAACGTTGAGGGAACCAAACATGTAACCAAAAGCTAACGTTTAGAGAACGTAACAAAAACTTTCCGCTGCAACCAAGTGGCAACCAAAACCTAACCAAAAGTAACGTACAGGGAACGTTACTGGAACCAAAGGCTAACGTAACTAGAACGTTCTGGGAACCAAAAATGGCTAGTAGGGGAAGCGCCGTGAATCACAATGTGTGATGCAGTTTTGTCTGAGCGCTGCCTGCCGACATGCAGAGACAGACACGGAGGCAGGAAGGGGGGGAGGTGTGTATGTGTGTGTGTGTGTGTGTGTGTGTGTGTGTATGTGTGTGGGGTCCCTGCTGTGATGAACTGGTGCTGACACAGCCAGATGTTTAGTTAAAATGCAGAGCCCCGACGTGGGACGGAGGGAGGAGCTGACATGCGCTCCGGGGTCTTTAGGCAGCCGAGTGCTGCTCGTCTGTAGGCACAGCCGTGTGTGCTTTATCTCTGAAGATTTGCATTCGGCTGAGTGTGCGCGTTTGCGTGTGTGTGTGTGCGCGGGAACAATCAATTGCACGTGTGTGTGTGCGCGCGTGCCTCCGTGTCTGCGCGTGCGAAGAGTGCTACATGGAGCATATGTCTGAACCCAGGTCTCCTGTCGCAGTTTCCCTCTCTGTGGACGGTGTCGGTGCTGGAGGGCGATAGACTGCACACGCTCGCGCACACACACACACACACGCACACACACTGCTGACTCAATGCTTCCACTCGCACGCGGAGTCTGACGCTGCTGTTCGGCCCCGGTGGCAACATAATGAAGCAAAGAGGCAGCGTCGAGGAACAAATCAGCCACATCAACACGTCCACATTACCGACCGACCGACGGCATCAACAGCCTGCCGTCGCTGTCATCATCATCACCGCCGCCGCCATCATCATCTTCATTAACATCATCCCAGACGCGGTCCCTCGCCGCAGTCGGCCGCGGTGGAGTCGGTGACGGAGTGACAGGCGATGGACTGTTCCAAAATAACTTGTGTGTGAGGTGCAGAGGCGGGCAGGTGGCAGGTCGATGAGCTATGACACACACACATCCTCACTTCCCATCCGCTCTCTCGTTTTTCTCCGGCGCCTCTCTCTCTCTGCCCCCACCCCGCCTGCCCTGGCCTCCCCTGTTGAAACTAATCTCATTTCCCACTAGCTTGAATTAAATAAATGTCTGTCATTAAGACCAGTGAAGGATGGCAGAGGGCCTGGGGAGATCAGGAGTCGGGGTTGGCTGGGGAGGACAGGAGCTGCTTAGTTAGACCCTGCGGATCCACGGAGGCCGGGAGGGAGACGCCGAGGGGTGAATGGCGGAAGTCGACAGCGTTGACAGGGCTTTCCAGCGCCTCTCTGCTTTTTTAATCACTTCCTTTATCTACTTTTGTCACATGCAGCATGTGCGTGGAGAGAATATGAGAGAAAAAGGAGCAAAGGAGGCTGCTAAACTGTTATGACTACACCTCTGCAGCAGCCAGGCGGCCTCTTTCCATTTGTCCTGTGTCAGCTTATCACCACCCCAGCACCCCATTTAACCATTAAGCCAACAAAGAGCGCCGCTGCCTGCTCACCGAGCAACCGAGCCCGCCTCGGCCCCCATTCTATTGACAACCAGCGCTAACCGGCGCTGCGAAGTATTTCACATCCACCTGGGACTCATCCTCGCAGTCATATCTGTCAAACGTGTGACTATTAGGGGGGCGGCAAAAGGCTGCCATCAATCCCGCTCGGTGTCTATTTGATGATCCCCACGTGGGAACGTTTCACTGCTAGTCTTAGGTAACCTGCCGCGCTGTTTTAACAATCTCCCTCGGGTCTTTTAGAGGTATATTATGTGTCTGCTGGAGGAGCCGCGCGGCACATGATGAGATGCACGTCGACGCCGCTTCGTCGGTGTCTGCCGTGGCGTCTTCTAAAGCGGGTTGCTGGCTCCGATTCCCAAGAAAAGCGGGGCGAAGAAAGACCACAGAGGCCTCGGGACGACCTCCGCGTGCCGTTTTGCTTCCGGGGAGACGCGGACAGAAGATGACAGACGGCGAGACTCTTAAAAAAAAACTGGATGTCAAACTGGCCCATTCAGATGTCCTCCGAAAGGACCGGTGAGAGCATTTTGACAGGTGGAGGCACATAAACGACTGGCATCCAGCCTTTTCTCCTGAAGAAAAACTGGCAAAATGAAGTCAGACTTTGAAATGCAGCATCACACCAGCCGCACTGTCGCACAGTGACCCTCTCTGAGCCTCGGAAATGTCAGTGTATATGAATGTCACTGTTCTGTGAGTACAGCAGGAGACGATGTCGTATTTATGGAACTAAATACTTTGTTCTATGGTCATGGATATCTGGGATGCATCTGACTACAGAATGTACGTATATCTATACAACAAATGTGGCTTACAAGACGCCTTTATGACATCCAACAGTGATGATTTCCAAAGCGAGGACTCTTCGGGACTGGATGTTACGTGAGACCAAGGCTGCACAATTGATTTAAATCTCATCAAAAGAAGCTGCAGTCACATGTGTGACCAAAAAATCATTATAATAAAGTCGTGTACTGTAGTGCTCTGTAATCTCCAGATAGAAGAAGACATGATTGTTTAGCACAGACCTCAACTTACTTAGTTATCATGATTGGAATCGTTTGTTCAGCGAAAATGATAACGGTCTAACCGCGAATCACATCGCAACATGTGTCCAAACAGTCAGTCTTTCTTACCACGCCGTGCAGCCGTGTGTGAAACCAACAGAAACACATCTTTACCTGATTTTTATACCTGTTCTTCAAAAGGCTCAGCATTGATTTCCGTGTTCCCCGTCCGCTCCACTGTGTTTTTTTTTTTTTCAGTTTTGGTTCAAGGAAAAGTGGCGACGAGCAAACTTGAGAGCGCGGGTCACATTTTGTAAGCGGTGATGAGCTCACTTCTGGGCGCCGAGACAGTGAGAAGGTCAAACGGAGCGCTTAGGCATGTGAAGGCACTAAGTGGACAAAGAACACTCTTCAAATTCCTCTGATGAAGGACTCGAGAAACACTCGGGGGCCATTTGCTTTTCCACACTTTCTGTGGCCTCTTCAAATGTTTCAGGCAGGTGTGTGTGTGTGTGTGTGTGAGAGCTTTACGGCGTACATTAGGGTGCCGCACTGTTTAGAGGAAGGAGCCCTTAAGACATAATTTAACATATATCACATTTATGTTCACTGCCAGACTTCCTGCTGACTGAAATAGCTTCTCAAGTTTTCCGTTGCGTGTTTGTGTTGCTCGTTTTTACCAGGAAGAGCTGCTTGTGTGTCTCTCGCCTGCGAAGTTTGTTCATTCCAGGTGGGTTCATCACAGTGTAACTCCACCAATCAACACATTAAAGTGTACTTCCAGGTCTTGGGGAGTACGATCGCACATTGTATGCGAACAATGTAGTGTAAAGCCTAATGTGGCACTTTTTCTGCGATCTAAATTGCATTGTGGGTGCTGTAGGTGCCGGGGAAAAGCAGTAAACTAGTACACTAGCGCTCCCCAAGAACTGTAAATACGCCTCAAAGTGTAAAATTGGCGGAGATAGCCTTTAAGTGCAGGATACAGACAGTCGGGGAATCCCCAGTGTATCATCAGCACCAAACATCTGATGCACCGGCTCTGCTCAAACTGAGGTGAGACACATTTTTAACTTCATTTCTCATGTCATACGGGGAGCTATCATCCTTTAATTTATTTAGTCAACAAACCATTATCTCTTCCTTCAGTTTCTCTCGCCACCGCGCACCGGCGGCGCTCCGGGGTGCGTCTATTTTTGCAAGTGCAACGAAACATTTTCATTGGTTGCGACGCCGAGCACTTTATTTTTCTAAAGATGTGAAGGGTTACAGCATGAATTTCTTTCCTGCGTTTGGTGTGATTTAAATGTAGAAATTCAAAACACCCGTTCGCACCTCTCTTCCTGTTTACCAGCCTTTTAATAACTGATTGAAAGCGCACCTGAATTACGTGCTGGTGCAACTAAATGGAAAAGTTAAAAAAGCCGGTCTGGAGCCCGAGGCCCGGCAAACCTGATGATGGATTCCCTTGATCGTGAAACATTTGCAAAGCTCGTTTTAAAAGTTTAAAACCTGCATTGCTTAGTCCTCCGCTCCTCCAAATGAGGACCTGCCCCCTGAAAAACTGCTCCATAGCGCCACCAGTGCTCAAAAACTCCACAGTGAGTGCCTGCTTCGTAACGTGCCATGCTAATTCGAGCTGAGTATCCTGCGTCTGCTTGTGTCGTCTCTGATGCTTAGTTCCACCCGCTGAAGTTGAGACCTCGAATCGCTGCGAATGACAAAGACGTCTGCGAACAGATTGAGGCGCGACAGACGACGCCCCTCTGACGTCTCGCTTCCTCTTCTCATCTCCTCACTTTTATCTCTTTCCCCAAACTCCTGTGATTTACCCCACTCTTTAATCTCCCTCCCTTTGCTCTCAGCGTCCCAGTTTTGTTCCATATGTGCCGTATTTGCATTTTTATGAGATGACAATTGACTTGAAAAAACAAACACAATAAAACTACTACGCAATTATGTCCCCCACTAAAGCCCACATAGGGAGCAGATGCTCGCATCCGTATGTCATGCTGTCATCTGTCTGCGTAACCTCCGCGAGGAGAGCTTTCCAATAAAGCCACCCTCTGCGGCGCGGATATGACGGCGCTGTATTATGGGTGGCAGCAAAGCAGTGAAATCCCATCATGTTCTCGCGTCGCACCTATAAAAATACAATCTGATCTATTCCGATATAAAGTTCTGCAGAAACTGGCCCAATATTCCGCCATTAGGAGAAATATAGTTGTCAGCGTGTGGCGCCGCGGCGACACTCAGATACAGATATGAAAGTCCTACTTTCTCATTTGATGCGCGTCTTTATTCAACGCGCACCAGGCAGCACCGGTGCAGCGTCGCTCGGCCCCTCGGAGGATTTGTTCCCAAAAAAATCTAACTTTTTTGCTTTCTGTTCTGTGTTCAGGAGAGGCGACAAAGACAGAGAGCGCCAAAGCAAATAAGAACAGGAGTTTGTTTGCTCCCATGTCTGTTTGCTTCTGCTGCTCGACACTTCAGAGAGCACGCAGCAGACTCAGGGATGGACAGGGAATACGCCGCGACGGATCCGCCCCGCTGTACGCATGTCTGACTGATCAGCAGAGCCATCATTCTGCTAGACCGCCAAAAAGATAAAGAAATAAAATTGTTCAAGATTCATCCGCAAGATTCATCTGCAAGATTCATCGCCATCAGCTCGCGCCAGGGAATCGCCCAGAAAACTTTAGAGACGACGCTGCTTTGTTCGGAAATTAAGAAACGAGAAAGTACCAGTGCGACTTCTGTTATGTGGACGCGGTTCAACGTTAAAAAAAGTCAGACAACAATCAGAAAGCGATAATCTGCAAATTATCTGTGGTAATACAAGCAATATTTTTCTATCACGGCGCATCAAAACCCTTTTTATGTGAGGAGAATAATACGACGGGTTGATACGGAGAAAGAAAAACAGCGCGTCCTCCGCAAATGTCAAGTGAATCGTCGAGCAGCAAGTGGGAAGCAAAGACAAGAGCTGGCTCTGCAGACGAGGGAGGAACTCGATGGTGGCGGTGTAACTACATAAAAGCTGATTCAAAAGGTTAATTGGCGATACGTTACTGTGTTTGAAATCATTTTGCATCACGAGAGACTCGTGTGTGTGTTTTTTTGAGCCGTTGGGAGTAAAGAAACGTCTCATCCTGCTGCTGATGAAGCTCAGCCCAGGGTCAGTCAGGAGGGCCATCTGAATGCTCATTCATTCGCAATTCTGTCACCGTGATCAGCCGTCTATTGGCGTTTACTCCTTCAGTTAAACCGACCAGATTGCTGCTGTTGTCCGGTGTCGCCTCGGTGCAAAACCGCCCCATTCACCTCCACCTCATCACATCCAGACCTTCAGCCATTCATCTCATCCCGTCACCACCACCATCACCACTGTCACGGCTCCTAAAAACATTACGGACACGGCGATCTGATGTGCTCATTGCACTAGAAACACAAATTCATTCAGAGCAAAGTCTCTCCGGATTGAAACACATCTACCGCCCGGCTCCCTCGACGGCTCCACGCGCGAAACCTTTTCATTAATTCTTAAAAAGTTTGTGCAGAGCAAACTTTAATCACGGCTTTTGTGCGTCTTGGAAGGAAGAATTAGCAGTAGTGAAAGGTCGCGTGTTTTCCTCAGATTGCCGGCTACGCCGTACGCAGGCATCCGCGCGTCAACACAGGACAAACTAAGGCAGACAAACAACAGCTCCAGCCCATCTAATAACAGTGGGGCTTATCAGCCGCCTCTGCCTCCTCTAATTTTCATCAGTTTTGACAAGCCCATTAAATGAATCTGGGACCAAAAATAAACATGTTTTTGTTGAGCTGAAGTGACAGGCAGTGATCACACATCCCAACGTTGGAGGGAGAGATACGGCGACTTTTAATTAAAAAAAGCGCGGCCGCCTGTGCGCGGCAGCCCCGGCCACGATAAACAGGACTTTTGCCTCCAGTGCACAGGCTCGCGCGAGGACGCCGGGGCGAGGCGCGAACCTAAACGCGGCACATTACCAGCGTTGATGATCGTTAGCACAAACGCCGCAATATTCTGGAAGATTCATAGCGAGAGTGTTGGTAGAGGGATTACCGGGCAATCCTCCCTCTAATCCTGATCTAATAGTAATGAGTTTTATTATCCTTCTCCTTGAGTATATTAGTTGAGTGGTTGCGAGGACTGAATTCGTGATAAGAGGACGGTCGACTGCTCTGTTTTCTGTTTTTTTTTTGCTTCAGCCCACACTCGTCAAACACGACGAGCCGAACTGTATCTTTTTCGACACAGTTCGTAACATGTCACATCTCCCCGCAGTGTGTTATCTCGCGCAGGCCCTGTGGGGAGCACTCTTCAAATTCAATTAAAACAGAGACACACTGGAGCAGCCTTTGGAATCCTCGGCGGACCGGCCGGGACAATACGGCTCCGGCGGAGGCGATGTCAGCACTCAGGGCCACTGACGGCCAACACCTATTTTTTTTTTTCTCAGGGTGACATCTTTATCGGCGGGCATTGTCATCCGCCGGAAAAAAAAAAAAAAAAAACACAAAGGGACCACACGCCTGTCAGCAGCACAAAAATCTGTTTCCATGACAACGCCAGTCTCTAAACTTGCGAGTCATTTCTGTCACAGAGGCTGACATAAGGTGAGCTATCATTACTTTTTTTTTTTTTCTCTCCATCTCGCTTCTGCTGCTTTTTAGTTCGACTTTTTCTGCCTCCCGTCGAGTTGTCTTGTACTATTACTGCCCCTATCATTCTCCTCCGGCTCCGTCTCCTCCTCTCTCTCATTTTCCTTTCTTTGATAGCTATTTATTTCCCAAAGCTGCACCCCTGGGTTAAGATAGGAAACATAAGTGGAGAAAACGACTGCGTGTTAAGCTTCTGCTGTGTTTTTTTTTTTCCTTCCAAAGGCGTGAAGCAGGTTCACGACTCCAGATTTCTCCTCTGCATCGCTGAGTGGGTATAATGAATACAACAGTTGTTATGCAAACATTTGTTCTGCGCCGCACACCGGACTCGCTCTGGACTCTGCATCCCTGAGATGTTTTGGAGAGGTTTATAAGATCATCTCTTTTCATCTGTTTGCCAGGGGGGGGCCTCCTACTCGTCCGGAGATGCGTAGAAGAAACACGATACCTGGGAAGTGTGTGCGAGAAGATATGAAGGAGAGGAAGGAGGAGGGGGAGGGGGGGCAAGTAGAGAGTTGAAGATCCTTGGGCAAATATTCCTTTATTTTTTCTCTATCCTTATTTGCCCTGCTCTGAGTAAATGTCAGACAGTGCTGGGAGCTGGCAGGAACGGCTTATTATAAAAATCTGAACCTGGAGCATCTTGCCCCCCCTCCACGCCAAAATGCATCAAAAGCAGAATCTGGAGAATAATCTGTATGCACGCGGCGCCGTGTGCGCCCGCTCCCGCGGCCGAGCCTCCGCCGTGACAGCTTACAGGACCGCGGGCAGGGCCGAGAGGCTGCTGCCCACTGCTAAACCTGCAATTACAGTCACTTGTGTCTCGTATGATGAAATGAATCATTACCACTGCAGCATGAAAGAACATAATCTGGCTCTCTCCCAGCCATTCCCCTATGGGCACTGATTTGCGATCGCTTCTGAAGATAGACTGTGCATTCAATCAACAATGCGGCTCTCGGCTTTCAGGCCACCCCGCTGAAAAGCTTGAGGGATACACGAGATCAATAGAGATAAATTAATTACAACGCCGGCGAATGGGAGTTCTGTGTGGAGTCCGGAGTTACTATAGAAACACAAAACTGCACGGCGGCGCACATAAATGATATTGAGGCTAATATCTTCGCCGCTACAAACAGGGTCCGGGGGAGGTCCGGGAGCTGCCCCGTGACAGGCCGCCATCGTTTGCTGCACCGCTGACATTAAGAAATACCCGCTGGTTTGATGCAGAGGAGCAGCTGGCAGCAGGAGCGAAATAACCAGAGTGTTTCAGCAGCAACCCCTCGTACATCGAAGGCAATCGAGCAACAAATAACGCCGGCCTGCCAGGGAGGTTTGTGTCTCATTAATGTGAGTGCGACTCATGCAAATTCATGATATGAAAGCAATTAAGACGAGAAGCAAGCCAGATGAAAACGGGAGAGGAAAGGACAAGATACGACGAGCCGCCGCGGCGCTTATCGCCGCCGTCCACTCCCCCCTCGGCTTGTTCCGCAGCGGGGCCGGGGCCGCGGACGCGCTTCCTCCCGGTTCGCTCATCTATAAAGAGCAGCGGCGTGCCGGCTGCCCTGCCCGCCTCGGGCCTACATTTGCTTCGACGCTAATATCATACAGGCAGCCAATGAACTCCGCGAGAGTACAATCAAGAGAGAAACAACCCCCGCTGCTCGCATCGCCCTGCCACTTGCCTCCCTACTTACACAAGCAATATTCCAAGTTGTTGTTTTGCTTCCGTCGGGGTTTTCCATTAAAAAGTGGCGTTTCATCTAAATCAAGCCCTTGGGGCGGGAATCCAGACAAAGACTGAGGGAGGTGAGGGATGGGGAGATGCTGGCGTACAGTGGCGTGCGCGGACTCACGCACGCCGGCCCGCGCGTACGCCTCCAGCACCTAACTGACTCCATAATCACGGAGAGTGCCATTATTTGTAGCCATCAGAGCAACATCAAAGCAATTACATGTGTCTCTGTATTCAGCGCGGTTATTAAAGCAAACAGCACGGCCATTTATCTGAGCTGTGTAAACATCAGAGCCTCCTCTGCCTCCCCGTCTCCTCTGACGCTGCCAGCTTCACACCGCTGACATGAAAATTCATAACCATCCCAGAGCAAGGTGTGCACGTGTGTGTGTGTGTGTGTGTGTGTGTGTGTGTGGCGGCGGTGGGTGACTTCAGTGGGGCTCACACAGGACATGTGAAATAGGCTCCCCATTCTGCACTCGCTGCATATGAATCATTGTTCGCTTGTCACATCGCCACTGGAGCGAGAGACTGAGGGAGACACCAAAGAGGAGAGGAAATGAGTGTAGGCAAGGAGGAGGTAGGGGAATAAAATGAGTAACAGCTCTTGACCAAACACTCCTCTTTTAGGAGGATTGAGTCTGGGAGATATTCGTCCCCTCAGGCGCCCGGTGGCAGAGTTCGCGGGGACTCATCGAGGTCCGGGGCTCCTTTAACAGTCGAGAACATGCTGAACTTCCCCGGAGACCTCGCCGCATTTTCCACCAGAAATGAAAAACTAAGACATAATATCAATACTGTACGGATAGCCGCACACTTCAAAAGTGAAAAGCAGTCTTGCCTTGAAGCGCGGCAGCTGCATTTAAGTGCCGGCTCCTGCTATTTCCTCACGTTTGCCGAGTCCCTGCAATATCTGAGCAACCGATGAAACAGTTAAGGAAAGTGCTAGATGCACTCTCCGTTGGAAAAAAATATTACCTCTCGACAAACGCAGCTTTGTGGCAGTCGGCTCCGACGCGCTCTTGTCTATCAATTTTCTTTACCCATTTGCTCCTTCCCAGAGTCGCGGGAGTCTATCCCAGCATGCACTGGGCAAAAAGACGGGAAGACAATGTGTGCGGGTCGCGAGTCTCTCACGTACACACTCGCACATTTACACTCGCTTTCACACATGCGGTCAATGTGTCGTCTCAGATTCACCAAATAACACATTTCGGAAAGTGAGAGGAAACAGAGGCAAGCGAGGAAAAACACAAGCGGAGCAGATAAACTCCACACAGACGGGACAAAGACCCAAACTCACATTCACTGCGTGGCCTCTGGGGGGCAGTGGAGCCAACTGTAACACGACACTGACATAGTTTACTGTATATTACCTTCGAAAGTCGACATGGTGAATGTCATGGCAGTGAGCGAGCAACATTAGCATTCATTTATTCTCATGTTTTTCACTACCTGATAAATTATTTCACCAGCTAGTTGACAGCTATGTCTGTTTGTTGTTTGGGGCTGGGCGGATGACCATGAAGTGTGAACCAAAACAGTAAAGCTGTGACCTGTAAGACCGAAACAATTTGCTAAAAGATGCTAAAATGCTACGCAGAGGTGAAGGGAACTGCTGGTAATTCTCTGTGGGTCCGTCACTACGAGGGACATCTTTCACAATACATGTAGTAATACTTTACACAGCTAATATATAGCTGTCGATTAGCGCAGTTGAGTCTTGCCTCACATAGCCAGACCTAGCTCCCGAGTGCTTGTTTTGTATTTCTTTAAACCAATCACAATCGTCTTGGGATGCAGCGACAGTGCCCTTGCAAAATAGTGTTGGAATGACTTTTTTAGTACATGGGGAGGCGAACGCTGGGATCAAAACAGCTAAATACCTGCAAACAAAAGCTAACAGCTGCTAGCAAGACCCCAGGAAGAGTGCCAGGCTTTGACGCCAACTTTCGTAGTGGCCAAACAGTGTTTTTACAATATCACGTGATGCACCGGGGCACAAAAATACTTTTCCCCATAAGCAGAGAAATACATTGTGAAAGAAGCAGCTATAAAAACTGGATGCATTTTTTAAGCGACCCCAGTAAAATGAAGTTTCACTATCAGAATTTGAGCTATTTGGTGTCCAATAACATTAAGAAAGTCTAGAAGAGCCACAGGATTAAATCATTTTATTCCCATTCAAGTTAGCTGGGCACTAAACTGGAAGTTAGCAGGCACGGAGGTCTCTAGTGCCTCGTAACTCGTTTTGTTTTGCCGTTAGCGACCAGGTTAGGGTCAGGGTAACTTGCCATTTTTTCGATGCGTAGGTTGCTAGCTCTGAGGCCGTCGTTGTTTTCTGCGTGGTATGATGCGACAGGGGTCATTTCGAAAACAGCCACATTTATACAGCAGAAGGACGGAGAATGCTAAATAAAATAGTGGACATGTTTATACCAACAGGCTTCATCCGAGATTCTGACTTTATCGTTGTCAGTGTTAAATCGAGCTGCCAAGCTGCCCAGCACTTGATCTTTGAGACGTTAATACAAAATCAATCCTGATAAAAACGTCTCGCAATGTTTCCATTCACATTAAATGGATCATATACTTTACGCAAGTGAAGGTGACAGTGTCACTTCACTCTCACTGAGAGCACAAAGTTTGGTTTGCATCACCGAACCGTCTCCAGTGATGTAAGTCGCCTATGCATCCTTGAAAGTACATACAGAGTGTGTTGAGAAGCACCGGGGCGTTCATTTACACATCTGCCATGACCTTTACCTTCTACCTTAATGAGATTTCCATCGATTCACTTTTGCCTGAGAAAATAAATCAATTGGAAACTCCATCAAAAATTGACACAACACCCCTGAATGCATCACTGGTTATGTCTCCAACAAGTCAATGGCAGGTATAATGAAACATCTTATAAAACAGCCCGGTTGTTACGCCTGCGTGCGCGCGTGTGAGCGCCAGCGTTCGGATCGTGCCTCCTGTGTTCTGCCAGGAGGCCGTGTGTGTGTGTGTGTGTGTGTTAGAGAGCAGACAGGGAGGCTGAGCTCTTCACCTGCCGCCGACCAATTAGCCTCATCTTCACACGGTTCATTACGGTTTGGGAGGGTTACGGGAGCGAGGATGAGGCGGATCAATACGAGTTCAAGTTCAAGTCAATTTTGTTTATTTATTTAAATGCTCATCACGGGAAAGTCTCGAAGAACACGGTGGAGGGAGTAAAGAGTTGGGACTGAATGAAAAGAGAGCAAAACAAAGATGAAAACACTAATGTGCGTCGCTCTGATGAATCAGATCTTGTCGGGGATGCGGAAAAAAATCAGAGGAAATGGAGGTTTAGCGTCGGGAGGCTCTCTAATGCACCTTTATTAATTAAAGCATGTGTCAGCATATTCACAGATGACAGCGGCCATAAAACAAAACGCTCCTCATCAATTACTCCGCCTCCCAGCAGAGCAGGTGTAGACTTCTCCTCTCCGTCCACTTTCTATTTCACAGAGCCAACCAGCAGTACTGTGTGCAGTGATGTGCTTGTGGGTGTTTGTGCACATGCATCCGCAAGGAAGCCCAACGTTGCGTGTGTATACGTACGGCGTGCGTGTGTGTGCGTGTGTGTGAGAGCGCCTGATTAGACAAACAAAGGAATATTTTGGAAGGCAAACGAGTGGGAGCTCGGCAATTAGGTGTTTCAATTGCACTGATTGGGGATGACAGGGGCAACACACTTCGTCAGGCCTCACACACAGTAAGACACACACGCGCACACACACACTCAGCACACAGCAGAGAACACTTTGCTTCATTTACTGCAATCCCAAATTGGATCTGATAAGCAATTAATGGTGTAATTGGCCGTTGGAGAGGTTGTCTTCTCCCTGGAGTCTCGGTGGTTCCACTGGGCGGTGGAGTGGAGAGGGAAGGATGTGTTACTGATACTGCTGGGTCAATAGAGAAAGAAGAAAAAAAAAATACCCTGCAACTTGTTAGCGAGCGGAGAAGAAGAACGACACAAGTCCAGCACCGGGCGACAAAGGGCTTCAGTTTCAAATCAGAACAAATCATCACGCGGTACAACCTGCGAGAAGGTCTGAAGGTCTGGGGCAAAAACAATTGCCCTAGAAACAGGAAAAAAACTGATGCCACTGTGTAATGGAGCTCGACTTATGAGCATAAGTGCAGTCCATTTACATTTGTCCACTCTGAAAATGTACTGAAACGCAGGAAACAACACTAGTATGGTCATGTATTAACAACGCACCGTCTCTGTGATCTAAAAACATCATTCTTGGGTTTCTGGGGAAATTAAAATGAAAATCCAATCAGATTTTAAAAAAAGGAATCATCTTTCCCTCCCTCTGTCTGTGTGTAGACGCTCGTTGTTTTACATAGGGGACAATAACCACGCTCTGATTCATATCCGCTTCCGCATGTAAAGCTATTGATACTGGTAGGAGGTACAGGAAAATCAATTTCCTGCGCATTAGAATTCCTGCAGCTTGCAGCATCACTGGATGTTGGAGCCTCAGCAGCAGTTTGGGGATGTGGCTTCATTACTATACACACATAAAGAGAAATGGGATTATCTGCTCTCAAATCATGAACACACTCAAACTGCGGGAGTGTATAAGAATGGTGCAAGCCGCCATTGTTATCATTAGGACTGTTCCCGACGGAGACCCTATAGACACACACGGGTTTACACACACACACACACACACACAAACAATAGCTCTCTCTCTCCCTCTCGCTCAGCAAACATGCACCTGTGTCACACTGTCCATTACGAGATAATAGGTGAGACCTGCTTGATCAACGCTAAATATAGACACGCTGTACACCTACGTATACTTCTACCAGTAGGAGATCTAAAACCAAGCCATGTGTTAACTGGAATGGCACTCAGTGGAGCGCATATACCCGCCAAGGCTTCATGCTGTACATTGGCTTTGATTGACAGCTGCTATGGTAACAGAGGGCCGACCACACCGGCTAATAACAAGCTTACCACGCGAAGGGTGATGAAGGTACAATGCTCGCGAGCAGCGTTCACTGTGCAGACAATCTGCTCCCACAAAGCCACTTTTCCGTTTCTGTTCTATGAATTTCCGTCTGATGAAACTCAGGATGGAGAGACACGGCCAGAGCAAGGTTGTCCTCCATTTTCTGGACTACCATGCCGACGGTGTGAAGAGTCGGATAGAATTTTTTTTTTTTTTTTTTTTTTTTTATCAAGATCGATGCATTATTCCCTGAGAAATTAAAGAAAATGTTGAAAACTGCGCGTCCACGAGCAGACAGGACCGCCTCTTTGTGAGGTTCTCTGTCCTGATTGGATAAAGCGGGCAGGGATGCCAGAAAATGTCTTTCCACTGTAACTTAATGAGTGGGGGAGGAGAGACATGGGTGAACTAAAAGTAATTAAAAAAAAAAAATAAAAAAAAAATACAGCAACTTACAGCAGCTTCAAATATAGTGAGAAAAAAATTCTTGGATCTGTCCCTTTATGCGGATCAGCACCAAAAGTTGATGGGATCTGTTCCGGGTCAAGAACCAAACTCCAGCCAACTTTTGTGGAAATCTGTCCGGTCGTTCTTGTGTAATCCTGCTGACAAACCAACCAACAAACAGATATCGGCGAAGGTCACACAGTATTTAAATGCTAAGGCTTGTGTTATTAAAAAAGAGTTTCATCTTCAAAAAAAGGCTCAGTAATGTCTTGATACAGCTGGGCTCTGTAGTTTTAGCTACCGTTACTCAAACAGGGGCTACTAGTGCATTTGGTGAGGACTATTTCCAGCAGTAACACATACATACATACTGTATTGGCTCCGCCAGAGAAATGTAATGAGGGAACATAACGCGCAGTGCAACTGTGAGGTGTTTGTAATAGTTTTTGGACAACAACGCAGCTCCGTGGTACAGAGGAATAAGCTTTAACTTGTTAGTAGGACATCCATTGTTTGTTTCGCTCATTTCATGGGATTCGTTGACAGTAAGATAAATATAAAATATCACCCGCCTCATCCTTTCAGACTGAAAATGGTTCAGCAGAAGGGAAAAAAAAAAAACAGCACTCGTGGTGTATTTGGAATGTGTTTCTCTCTGTAACAATATCATAAATGAAAATCCAATCATTTCCCTGAGCTCTTCTCTCCAAAGTCAGTCAGCAGCCCTCTGCATCCCGTGTCATGGCCGAAACATAAGAGCCGGTGATTGATGAAGGGCGAGCCCCAACATGCCCGGCAGCGCAGCGCGGGGCCATACATTCACCCTGAGGCATTCTTAATGGAATCGACCTTGTAATAACCCCACCCCCTCTTTCCTATTTTTTTCTTCTTTTATTACTTCTGTCGCCACCTCCTCCTCTTATCCCCCACAAAAAAAAAAACTGTCCTTTCAGAGTAGGGAAAAAAAACACAAACAAATTGCCGAACCACAGATGTTGCCCCCCGCTGCAGCCGTGCTGCGTTTCCATGAGTCAGCAGGATTATAAATGCACAGTTCATTATTAATCCATCCAGAGTCCCAGGCGCCGCTCGAACGGGGAGGAATGTTTCTCCTCAGCGCGTCGAGGAGCCATCGCTTTCTCACACTCTCTCTCTCTCAATGTAATTAGGTGCTCGGTCTCTTATCAAATGTCTCTCACACACACACATATAGGTGGATGTGTGTGCTCACGTAATGTTATATGTGTGGAAGCGTACCCACCCACCCTGCTGTTCCCCGCATGTGGAGACGGGGTGGGTGGAAATGCAATCACGTATATAGTAAATTGGTTGTTATTGGTTTGGGTTCTGTATGTGTGTGTGTGTGTGTGTGATGTCTCGGATGTCAGGGTGCGTTGACTACACCAGCGTGCGTCTCATCGCCCTGTTGCCGTCGTCATTGGATATTCATTTGTCCAACAAAACCAGTGGCACATCAAATTGATCAGAGAGCTACACATCCTGCTCGACCCAATAACCGGTTACGTGGAACCCGGCGGCGTTCCCCCGACTGTAACAGGTGTAACAGCGAGAACGGCCGCGCTGCGTTGAGGCTGCGTGCGCTCCCCTCCCTGCCTGTTTCACATTTTCTGGAGGTGCTGTCCACAGAAGCGGGATGCATACTTGATGTGCAGAACAAATTCCCTTTAGCCCGCGGCACGTCAACCGTATCTCTCTGGGGGGAACGAGGAGAGGGAGCGCCACGGTCTGGACTGTAAAACAGAGAGAAGAAACGCAGGAGCAGGAAAACAAAAGAGACGGAGAGAGGAGGGAGAGAGAGGCTCGCGGGGTAAAGGCAGAGCTCTGCTCTCCAGCAGAGACATTTGACCATTTCGCTTTGATGTCCTCTATACAGGTTTTTCTCTCTATAGAATTCCCTGCTGCATGTTTTCTGTAAGCTGAACCACCCACAGGTGTGCTGCCTGCGTGTGCACCGCACACAATAGGACAGCTTCAAAGCTCCGCTGAATTTGCCTTTTCACATTTACAAAAATGTAACAAAACATATCTCCCCAGGAGAGCGTCTGTGAGCTTGTATTACACTATGAGCAACAGCAGGAAGGATGCTGGGTTAAAAAGTGGCGGAATACATTTTTGAATTGTGTTCTTAACGGATGAATATTCAGCTGTCTTGTGTCTCAGAAAAATCCTTTGTGTGATTGTCTGGGGAGTAAACAGGGCTGGAAGTGGGCCAGGATGCTCCTCAGCAGCATTCCAGGAGTAAAATCTCAGAGAGAACATAATTTTGTTTGGAGATTTTCTTGCCCTGAAAATGACCTGCTACACAGCCCCCAGCTCTACCGATCTAACTTTCAGGTTTTGATATTAGTTTCAGTGGCTGGGTTTAGCTAGATGAGAGGCTTAACCCATGGCAACAAGTGCACTCGCACAGAGTTCTGATACCTTTAATACTGTTAGCAGAAAAGCTGGGTGACCTCGGGCCTTGTTGGTTTTCTCCTGGCTCACTTTTTCCATCTTCAAATTTCTACAGTCAGACACAGAGCTAAAACTGATCCTATATTTCTTATATATCTCAAAGGTGTGTGCTCTGAACAGCATTTTTGAATACATATAACACTCAACCATCGCATTCACTATTCAAAAATATAACATATTTCTCTGAAAATGTTAAAATAACCTGCAAACCGTTTCTGAGGCAAAAGACAAAGATTGCTGCTTTAATGTATCACTGAGGATTAAATGACTGAATCATCACTGAGTAATATAAAAATGGAACGTAGAATAATGACACCATCGATGTTAAGATTGGTTCCCTATGAATCTTGCTTTCACTGTGCTATTTTGTCCTCCCAGGAAAATGAAGGCTGATCAGCAAACCAGTCAGGCTGGCAGCCTGGCACCATTTCTATCTGTTTTCACTTGTCCATAATAAACTAAATGAATTAATAAACTCACTTTGTCCTGTGTTGTTGGAAGGTGCTACTCTTAGGAAATGGAGAGTGATCCGGTTGGCTTAACATGTAAATAATGCCTCTTGAAAACCCTTCAAAAGTTTGCAATTGTGTTTGAATTCCAGGAAAAAGTAGCATAAAAAGGAAAGTGGTTCACCATACCTGTCATGCTATTATACAGTATATAACAAAAGCAGTATTTCGTATCTGATGTCAGGCGGCTGACCTGAGGAGATCAGATTGTTTTTGTGCTCTAATTGTTTTCCTACAGGCAGGACATCATTAGTCAGACAATATGATGATACCCTTCAGTTTGTATAGGAGACATCATCACTCAATTAACCTTTCAATCTCCTAATAATAAGCGAGTAATTAACAAAATGATTCTATTTTGAAACCATCAAACAAACATCACGATCGTGACAGTCACCATCCACAATCTAAAGTGGGATCTTTTTTCTCGGTTATGAAATGTCCTGTACACTATGTCCTTACTTCAAACAGCCTATAAATGTCCTTTGTTGTACCATTGAAACCATGGACACGGGTAGTAGGGGTGCTAAAAGTCATTAAAAAAATGGTCAATTGATCGTCCACATGATATAAAAACCTATTTGGGTCATGAAGCCTAATGTAACTTGACAATTCTCTGGTTAACCACACTGCCGACTGGAGTCTGTTAACAGTGACAGACAGACAGGTCCTTGTTGTATGTGCTCCTATCATCTATGAAACGCCTGTATCAGACATGGTTTTTACAAAGAGATAACGTCATGTATAACATGACAAATTTACAAGAAGGACCAAACAATGTGTCACCAAAGTGTTAAACAAAGTTTATAAAGTATCTTCTGACTCTTCCACCAGAATCTAAGAGAGTCTGGTGAAGTTCTCTCGCTCCTCATCCCATTGCGTCGTCGACTGCCGTTTGTGCGACTGCTTTGACCTTTAATATGCTAGTTTTCAAGTTTTAATAATCAGAAATAAGAGGTCGTCTCTATTAAAGGCCTGTTCAGTAGACTGTCGACATCTTCGAGATCGATCATCATCACTACATTGCCCATCCCAAATATAAGTGCCACGTAGTTACAGAACGACACCGTGACAAAAAGTCATTTTGCTCGCTATCATTTCTGATTATCGAGATAGCATTCACGGAAAATTGACTGGTAGGTTTCAATGAAGGTTTGCCGGATTCAAAGCTGTCATGAATATACAGCGAGCCCTTAATCCCTCTGAGCAACCAGGTCCCTTCCTTCCTTAGCTCTCTGATAATAGTTACATTTGATGCAGGAATGCTGATGAGGTATCCCACTGAGGAAGATCTGAGGATGAGCCCGCCACAGACGCCACCTGCTTACATGCCACTGATGCCCAGCCTCCCGTCTTTTATCCTACCTTTTCCCTTCTCTCTCTGTTCTTCGCCCTTTTAAGTCCTATCGAAGATTTGCAGAAGCCGCGCACTTTTCCCGCATTCCTCTCGGTTTGCTCCAATCTTTTTTCAGCATCTCTGTCCGCCTGTCTCCGTCCCCGTCCATCTGCCTCCCCCTTTATTTCCCTCCGTGCATCCCCTTCTCTTTCCCCCCTCTCTCTCCTTCCTCATTTTTTTTTCCTTTTTCCCGGCCCCTCCGTCCTACCAGACATCTGAGCCAACAATCAATGCCATTTCATTCCGGTGAGGGAACAAATGGAATTCCAGCTGAGAGCGTGGCAGCAGGCGGCGAACAAAGGTTTTTTTCTGCGACGCCGACTCCCTCTGCCTGGCCCTCTCCCTGCAGCAGAGACCCCGGCCTGCACCAGGTCCCTGTCACCTCCTCACACATGTATACATACACAGGTGTGTGTTGTTCTCGGAGGCACACCGTGACCCCCTTGACATTTACAGAATGTGAGGCTGTACATAACCGGAGAAAAATTGATGGCTTAGATGGAGAAGGTGCCCATTGTGCCTCCTATAATTACTTCCTCTCTACAATTTGTTATATTCTGTATTTCCGGCACCATTTCTACCTGCAGCTGCCTTTTCAATGTAACTGTACTAGTAAAGAAATTCACGTTCATTATTCTCCTTTCATTTCCTGTAATGTCCATTCGACCATCGATGTAAATAACTCTGACTCACTCATATAACTGTTGTCCTGGTTCATAATAACCATTCACAGTCAGCAGTGACCACTAAATTTATGCTTTTCCTGTGGCTGCTTCACATCTTAAGTTTCACCACCTGAACTCTGCAGCAGCAGCAGTGTTATATGTTGGGTTTGCATTAGCAGTCACTTCATAAGTGACTGCTAAGTGAATAAACAGCAAAAACTGAGACTGTCATCATAGAGAAAAGGTTCAAGATTACATGAACGCAACATTTTTCTGTTCATTCCTTTGGAATTAGAGCCAGACCAACATATAGGTTGGCCGCCATTGGACCGCAGCAGCAGTACCGCCTATATGTTGTGGATGTTGGCCGATTTAACACGTGAAGACGATGCTTGGGGTGATTAATTCTTATTAAATTTCAAGTTCAGTTTAGTTCACACAGATTGAAAATGAAACAAAGGTAACCGGTTCTAAACAGAATGCAATGAATTTCACATTTGCATAAAGATTTCATATTTGTTTCTTTTGTAACCTCTGGTCTTCTCGCACGGCCCTCCCTCCTCCTCCTCTTATGATCTATGTGACTCTGCTGTTCTGTGTCTTTGTAAAGCAACTCTGATTGCCTCGTGTATGAGCTGATCACTGTGAATAAACCTGCACTGTCTTATCTTTGTTATCCCACATGGAAATCACTCTTTCTTCAACTGTTCTTAACTCTGTCTGTGTCCTCGAAGAGGAGGACTGAGAACAAATGACACCACTGGACACCAGAAATACAGCAGCAGTGAGCACGTACCTGTGGAGAAGAAAAATACTAATGTAATTTGCGAATTATATAATTTACCATCATCCTGGTAGCATTTAGTTTTAAGTGACAATTCTGAAATCATAACTAAAGCTGCTTTTCAAGGAAGCTGTGACCAACGTAACCTAAATTCTGCATCTGCTGAATCCCCGTTGTCCTTCAAACTATGTTTATAGATACATTAACATTTTAACAATATGTCAATAGTGTAATTTCTGCTGTGCGGGGATTTGGTATCGACTGCTCCTCGCTGCTCATGTCCACCTCTGGCTGCTGCTGTCTGTGTTGTTTCTGCGAGTCGGTGCTATGGATTGGCCTGTTTCTCTGCCTGACAATGGAGGATCAGAATGGATAAAATAACATATTAATAGCTTCCTCCCTGACTCACAGCACAAAGATGTGTTTCATTAAAACCCGACTGAGATGTGCCAACCAGAAATAGCACTAAATCGAAGCAGGAGAGGAGAGAACATGCCTGGCAGAAAAAGCATTGTTACAGCACTCAGCGTTCTAACAAGAAAGGGAGAAAATGGAGTCAATCTTCTGCAACGGGCTCAGATTCACTGTCAAATAACACATTCTTCTTTTCAAACTTACAAAGCAGGCTCATTATTCTGTCTATATAAAACATACGACTTTACGGCAAGGCTTCATCCCTGAATGACATCAATACAGACGCCGCATGTTCCTCAAAAACAACAACAATAGGGGTGTTTTCGGATTCAGCGTCGCTGTAAGAAGGATGTCAGTCCAATCAAAATTATCGGTTCAGGTGAGGAAAATGTTGTCGCGGTGTAAAGTCAGTAGTAGATGAGATGGAAGCCTTGGTTTCTAACGTCAAACTCAAGACCATTTGTACCTCCGACCATCCACCCTGACCTCCCCATGAGTATTCGTGCAAGACCATGGTTATCATTTACACAGCTGCAAGAGGTCGCTCGTCAGGAAAATGCATAAACTTGTTGTTTTGAGCATCTGAACCAACAAATGATTGTAAGAATGCACGCTGTGTATAATTCATCTTTAATTTAGCAGCCTGATGTTTGAGTACATTTAGAGTTTTAGCTGTTAATTTGTATCAGAAAAAAGTCAAGCGTAGAAAAAGATGATGATCCATACATCCGCCCATTATTGTTATCCGTCACCGCGTATCCTTGCGTAGGGCCGCGGAGGGCTGATCCCAGCTGACACGGGGTGATTGGTGATGTGCACACTGGACAGGTCGCCAATTAGAGGCCATAATACAAAGCCTGTGAATATTCTCATTCATCCAGGTCATAGTTATCTCAAGGAAATTGAATCGAACGCAACTGGATTTGGTTTTTGTCTTTGCAAAGGCAAAAGCCAAATCCAGTTGCGTTCGATTCAATTTCCTTGAGATTACATAATACAAAGCCAAATTGCCTTCATGGACTTAATATGAAGAGCAAAAGTGCCCTCATGAATCTTGGCTGGAGAAGGACTGTAGTGCTGTTTGGGTCCAAAATTTGTAGAAGTGCAAGGAAGCCCACATGAGCCTTTGCTGCCTGCGACCAGTGACTGACTTTCATAGGACTGAATGAGGCACCATCTTTGAAAGCATGTCCAGTCCTGAATGTGCTGGCCCTTGTGTGAATGGAGTCCAAAATGGAGGAAGATATCGTAGCTTATAAGCAGTGTTGCACTATCCAATTTACTGAACTCAATATATTTAATTTTGTGGAGAAAGATGTGCTCTTATTGATACTCCTTAGCAAGTCGGTTCTTCATCTTCTTTGTCATCACAAAATCACCTCTTTTTAAAAAATATGAATCCAAAACAGAATTAAGTGCTTTAAATTAAAATATATTGTTTCTACAAACAGCAAAATTACATATTAACTCAATAATATCTCAGTGCAAACAGACCTTAAATTTAAACAAGATAATCCTGATATCAAAATACTCTGTGAAGTCGAGAGAGAATGAAGAACACAATCATCGGCTCTTCTCTCTGCTGATGTGATTCACTGTCTGCAGGTAGCGCTTGCAGAGGAAGAGGGGCTGGTCTCTCTCAGCCAGCAGCAAATTTTAAAAGAGTTTGATAAATGAAGCTACTGGTACGTGACAAACTAAGCTAAAGAGTCACAACATACTGACAGCTTCTGTTTAAGCGCACCGCTGCGTTGGTTGTAACACTCTGCTCTTGGCCTGGCCAGCTCGCTGTGCTTGTGTAAAGCACAAAAACTTGATTATAAATAACACCAAAACGTTAAAAAGTACAGACAGAAGAACTGTTACCATCCGAGCCTGCCAAGACTACGGTGTTTCACATTTTAGCCACAGGACCCGTTTCATACTGGGTTTCAGTGCCCCTCCCTATACCCACATCCTGTTTGAGACGTAACTCTCACCAAAAAGCTACGTATTGTTGCTTTAACCTCAGATCCACCGCGCTCCGTGAGACCCACGAGCTGTCCCCAACCCCCTTCGCCTCACCCCGACTTCCACTACTGCACCTTACTATCTGCCAGCTGCTTGGGGCTCCCTCAGGCATAGTCCTGCCTGGATGTCTGGCCAGCTGTGGCCGTCCCCCTAAGCAAAAAAAAAAGGAAATGGTGACGGCGAGGACGGGAGAGAATGCCGAGGGAGAAAGGGAGTGCGAGGGAGAGAGAGTGACTGACCAGCTGTGAGAAGCTATTTCCCCCTCTTGTAACACTGCGCAATCTACTGAGAGCAAAGCCATAAAATAGGAGGAAAGAAGTGAGAGGTTGACCGCGAGCACACATACACACACTCAAATAAAAGCCCACAAAGCGCCGTGTGAAACGACAAGTGAGCGATTCCAAGATGCCCGATATGACTGAATAAGCACCGTGGGCACGACGGCCCTCTGTGGAATTATTAATGAATGCGCTGACATTTCTTTTAATCACCATGCCCTGTTAGACGCTGTCCAGCACTGTGGGAGGTGTGAGCGAGAGAGAGAGACAAAAAAAAAAATAGAAAGAGTGCTAACAGATAATGAAAAACATAATGCATCAGCATACGGCGGATTGTGCAAAGGATGGCAAAAAAAAAAAGTCGGCGATCCCCGAGGGAAAATTCCCGGGCCCAGGCAAGAGCAGCCCAGGAGGTCCAGCTAACATTAACACGCATTATACGCTAGGCCAGACTTACAGCAGGACACCCATCACACGCTGTTAGCATCTCTGCTGCTTTTTACACTGCTGATTGAATTTACAATCAGCCGGACTGTGAGGTTCAGGATGAGCTCTTTGTGAACGTAAAGCAAGTACGCTCATCAATATGTGGGGAAAAAGACATTTATCCACATAAGTTTCCAATAAACCCGAGTATGACTCATTCTACTGTATGTATATGCAACTGCTGGATAAGAATACATTTAAGCCCACATAAAAGACATGTAAATCACCACAGGCGGTGTTTCTGCAGGTTGGGCACATTTTAATTTTCTTACTTGCTCCTTGATGTGACAGCAGCTTCCTGGAGGTCTCATTAATAAAAGCTTTTAATGGCATATGCTTCAAATATTTGCATAACATATTACAATGGCCGTGGATTAATCTGCTCCTTGATTTAAATTAGTCGCATTCCGAGATTCAATTAAATCACCATCACTGCGCAAGTTGCATTAAGTGCAATCAACAAGGGGAATGGAAAATTACATTTCCTTTAACGGAATTTGCATATTACATTGGCACGGCTAATGTGTTCAGCTCCTTGGCAAAGAATGTCCTCGCTCGGTTCCAACTGCTAAAGACAGCTGAGAAAACTGCTCCTCACTCTCCTTTGTGTGTCTCGTCGCTGTGTTTGCCTTGAGAATACATTACAAACACGTACATTCTGTCGAGATTTCTTGGAGGGCAGAATAAAGATGAGAGTGGTTCTGTTTAAGTGATAACGTGTCCAGTAGTTATGACGTACATGAGCAAATGTTGCCCGTCGTGTCTCGTGCATTCATGGCGTGGCTGTGAGATGAAGGGGACACACGACATGTCAAATATGATTAACCAGAGGACATCACAATAAAACTTCCCCAGGTGATCACTCACATTAAGACAATTATTTTAAGTTTTCTGAAAATGTAGGTCCAAATGATTGGTTTGTTTTTCTTTGTGTAAGAATTCTGATGGTTTGTTTCTAATAAGTGTGAGCCAATAGTACAACGCTGTTGCTATCATGTGACATCTGAGTTTCGTCAGCATCAACAGTCTTTAGTAGTTGCCAGTGGAAAAATTACTGTTCTACCCTAATGTTAGCTAGTTAGCGTTAGCTAGCTAGCGTCAGCAATGTTAACGTTTGCTGGCTGGCGTTAGCAACATTAATGTTTGCTAGCTAATGTTAGCAACCTTTTGCTAATGCAACAAACTGGCAAAATTAATGTTACCAAGCATTAGCAACATTAACATTAGCTAGCTAGCATCAGCAATGTTACCGTTTG
Organism: Lagodon rhomboides; assembly: GCA_039737535.1. Lineage (NCBI taxonomy): Eukaryota > Metazoa > Chordata > Actinopteri > Spariformes > Sparidae > Lagodon > Lagodon rhomboides. The sequence goes on along the minus strand of CM077785.1, from coordinate 10,273,162 downwards.
CTAGGCTGGCGTTAGCAACATTAATGTTTGCTAGCTAATGTTAGCAACCTTTTGCTAATGCAACAAACTGGCAAAATTAATGTTACCAAGCATTAGCAACGTTAACATTAGCTAGCTAGCGTCAGCAATGTTAACATTTGCTGGTTGGCGTTAGCAACATTAATGTTTGCTAGCTAATGTTAGCAACCTTTTGCTAGTGCAACAAACTGGCAACCACTCGAGGGGGCAGCGATGTCGTGACATAAATGCAACAGAGGGGTGAGATGGAACGCCATGTTTAGTTGCTGTATGTTATCGATAACACCGCCACGGCAGAAATCTGAACGTTGGCTAAGGCCGAGTTCAAGATTCTTGGTTCATTTTGCTGACATACTTAGATTTATGAGAAAGGTTTTTGCATAGGTAATTTTGGATATGTCTTCTGAGCAATCCATAAATCAGTATATATTGTCAGCAAATATTGTCAACAGCCAAAAGTATTCTGTTTTCATGTTTTAAGGAATAGAAATGTTAAATTTCTCTGTAAGAATCTTCAGAAAATAGAGATATTTGTCCTCACAAAGTCCGTCCAACGCTAATCAGTTCAGTTTTCCATATAAACAATGAAAAGACTGAATTAAATGTAATAAATTGCATTTTTCATTTGCCAAATCAATGTATAATTAAAAGTTTTTCTAATTTTCTATTTGTGGAGTGTTTGAGAGAAAATGGCAAATTGATGAGGTTTTATTTCTATCAGTGTTTTGGGTTGCCTGATAGGGACGAGCTCAATTTATGTCAGATTGGCTCGCCGGAGCCACTTGTCTCGCCAATCATCACGGCTACAGACCTTTAGACAAAAAATGCTGAATAGCATAATAAATGTTGAACTCATCACAATGAAACTTCCCAGGTTGATTTCTAACACCAACACAATTATTTTCTATATTACAAGTTTTATGCAAATTAAATCATCCACTAAAATATGCGCTGATTTGCATGCGTGAACTTCACTACACACCTGAACACCTCAAACACTTCAAAATTGAACAGTGCATGAAAAGGTGGTGTTTTTCACCTGCAGCGTTAGCACAGTCACACACGTGCAAATGCGCTGGGAGGGCACACAAATAAACCCTCACACATTTGTGACTCACGTGTAAGTGATAGGGGAATGTGTCATGCCTTCCAACCTTCTGCCACGTCCCCCAGAAGCTTTTTAGCTCGCAGTAATCGTGACAGGCAAGCAAAAAGGTTGTCATGTCTGTGTCACAACCAATTAACATCCTCATTCGTGCATCCCCAATCACCGCCGCCACACCTGTGCTTCTGATTTGCCACACGGTCTGCACAAAACAAACCTCAACTTTCCCTCGCCCCTCCTCCCCTCTCACCTCACGCTGTCAGCTGGAGTCCACTCGGCGCCGACATCACCATCCACAAAGCCTGCTACTCACGATACTTCATAGACAGCCGGGCTGACATTAAGGCAGATGGATTTTCTCTCAATCCGCTTAAGACATCAGACGCTGAGTGACTTTGTTCCATTTTTTAAAGAAGCATTTTAATACTGCTGCTTTCATGTCTGAGTGCCTCCCCACTGTTACAGATATTGAGTCGGGAGACTGCTGCATGACAG